>JAXIVJ010010876.1:12500-45635 GCA_036785665.1 Chirona hameri | reverse complement strand
CTCTCTGTCTCTCTCTGTCTCTCTCTGTCTCTCTCTGTCTCTCTCTGTCTCTCTGTGTCTCTCTGTGTCTCTCGGTCTCTCTCGGTCTCTCTCTGTGTCTCTCTGTGTCTCTCTGTGTCTCTCTCTGTGTCTCTGTGTCTCTCTGTGTCTCTCTGTGTCTCTCTGTGTCTCTCTGTGTCCTCTCTGTGTCTCTCTGTGTCTCTCTGTGTCTCTCTGTGTCTCTCTTTGTCTTTGTCTTTGTCTTTGTCTTTGTCCTTTGTCTTTGTCTTTGTCTTTGTCTTTGTCTTTGTCTTTGTCTTTGTCTTTGTCTTTGTCCTTTGTCTTTGTCTTTGTCTTTGTCTTTGTCTTTGTCTTTGTCTTTGTCTTTGTCTTTGTCTTTGTCTTTGTCTTTGTCTTTGTCTTTGTCTTTGTCTTTGTCTTTGTCTTTGTCTTTGTCTTTGTCTTTGTCTTTGTCTTTGTCTTTGTCTTTGTCTTTGTCTTTGTCTTTGTCTTTGTCTTTGTCTTTGTCTTTGTCTTTGTCTTTGTCTTTGTCTTTGTCTTTGTCTTTGTCTTTGTCTTTGTCTTTGTCTTTGTCTTTGTCTTTTGTCTTTGTCTTTGTCTTTGTCTTTGTCTTTGTTTGTCTTTGTCTTTGTCTTTGTCTTTGTCTTTGTCTTTGTCTTTGTCTTTGTCTTTGTCTTTGTCTTTGTCTTTGTCTTTGTCTTTGTCCTTTGTCTTTGTCTTTGTCTTTGTCTTTGTCTTTGTCTTTGTCTTTGTCTTTGTCTTTGTCTTTGTCTTTGTCTTTGTCTTTGTCTTTGTCTTTGTCTTTGTCTTTGTCTTTGTCTTTGTCTTTGTCTTTGTCTTTGTCTTTGTCTTTGTCTTTGTCTTTGTCTTTGTCTTTGTCTTTGTCTTTGTCTTTGTCTTTTGTCTTTGTCTTTGTCTTTGTCTTTTGTCTTTGTCTTTTTGTCTTTGTCTTTTTGTCTTTGTCTTTTTGTCTTTGTCTTTTTGTCTTTGTCTTTTGTCTTGTCTTTTGTTCTTTGTCTTTTTGTCTTTGTCTTTTGTCTTTTTGTCTCTTTGTCTTTTGTCTTTTGTCTTTTGTCTCTTTGTCTCTTTGTCTCTTTGTCTCTTTGTCTCTTTGTCTCTTTGTCTCTTTGTCTCTTTGTCTCTTTGTCTCTTTGTCTCTTTGTCTCTTTGTCTCTTTGTCTCTTTGTCTCTTTGTCTCTTTGTCTCTTTGTCTCTTTGTCTCTTTGTCTCTTTGTCTCTTTGTCTCTTTGTCTCTTTGTCTCTTTGTCTCTTTGTCTCTTTGTCTCTTTGTCTCTTTGTCTCTTTGTCTCTTTGTCTCTTTGTCTCTTTGTCTCTTTGTCTCTTTGTCTCTTTGTCTCTTTGTCTCTTTGTCTCTTTGTCTCTTTGTCTCTTTGTCTCTTTGTCTCTTTGTCTCTTTGTCTCTTTGTCTCTTTGTCTCTTTGTCTCTTTGTCTCTTTGTCTCTTTGTCTCTTTGTCTCTTTGTCTCTTTGTCTCTTTGTCTCTTTGTCTCTTTGTCTCTTTGTCTCTTTGTCTCTTTGTCTCTTTGTCTCTTTGTCTCTTTGTCTCTTTGTCTCTTTGTCTCTTTGTCTCTTTGTCTCTTTGTCTCTTTGTCTCTTTGTCTCTTTGTCTCTTTGTCTCTTTGTCTCTTTGTCTCTTTGTCTCTTTGTCCTCTTTGCTCTCTTTGTCTCTTTGTCTCTTTGTCTCTTTGTCTCTTTGTCTCTTTGTCTCTTTGTCTCTTTGTCTCTTTGTCTCTTTGTCTCTTTGTCTCTTTGTCTCTTTGTCTCTTTGTCTCTTTGTCTCTTTGTCTCTTGTCTGTCTCTTTGTCTGTCTCTTTGTCTGTCTCTTTGTCTGTCTCTTTGTCTGTCTCTTTGTCTGTCTCTTTGTCTGTCTCTTTGTCTGTCTCTTTGTCTGTCTCTTTGTCTGTCTCTTGTCTGTCTCTTTGTCTGTCTCTTTGTCTGTCTCTTTGTCTGTCTCTTTGTCTGTCTCTTTGTCTGTCTCTTTGTCTGTCTCTTTGTCTGTCTCTTTGTCTGTCTCTTTGTCTGTCTCTTTGTCTGTCCTCTTTGTCTGTCTCTTTGTCTGTCTCTTTGTCTGTCTCTTTGTCTGTCTCTTTGTCTGTCTCTTTGTCTGTCTCTTTGTCTGTCTCTTTGTCTGTCTCTTTGTCTGTCTCTTTGTCTGTCCTCTTTGTCTGTCTCTTTGTCTGTCTCTTTGTCTGTCTCTTTGTCTGTCTCTTTGTCTGTCTCTTTGTCTGTCTCTTTGTCTGTCCTCTTTGTCTGTCTCTTTGTCTGTCTCTTTGTCTGTCTCTTTGTCTGTCTCTTTGTCTGTCTCTTTGTCTGTCTCTTTGTCTGTCTCTTTGTCCTGTCTCTTTGTCTGTCTCTTTGTCTGTCTCTTTGTCTGTCTCTTTGTCTGTCTCTTTGTCTGTCTCTTTGTCTGTCTTTGTCTGTCTCTTTGTCTGTCTCTTTGTCTGTCTCTTTGTCTGTCTCTTTGTCTGTCTCTTTGTCTGTCTCTTTGTCTGTCTCTTTGTCTGTCTCTTTGTCTGTCTCTTTGTCTGTCTCTTTGTCTGTCTCTTTGTCTGTCTCTTTGTCTGTCTCTTTGTCTGTCTCTTTGTCTGTCTCTTTGTCTGTCTCTTTGTCTGTCTCTTTGTCTGTCTCTTTGTCTGTCTCTTTGTCTGTCTCTTTGTCTGTCTCTTTGTCTGTCTCTTTGTCTGTCTCTTTGTCTGTCTCTTTGTCTGTCTCTTTGTCTGTCTCTTTGTCTGTCTCTTTGTCTGTCTCTTTGTCTGTCTCTTTGTCTGTCTCTTTGTCTGTCTCTTTGTCTGTCTCTTTGTCTGTCTCTTTGTCTGTCTCTTTGTCTGTCTCTTTGTCTGTCTCTTTGTCTGTCTCTTTGTCTGTCTCTTTGTCTGTCTCTTTGTCTGTCTCTTTGTCTGTCTCTTTGTCTGTCTCTTTGTCTGTCTCTTTGTCTGTCTCTTTGTCTGTCTCTTTGTCTGTCTCTTTGTCTGTCTCTTTGTCTGTCTCTTTGTCTGTCTCTTTGTCTGTCTCTTTGTCTGTCTCTTTGTCTGTCTCTTTGTCTGTCTCTTTGTCTGTCTCTTTGTCTGTCTCTTTGTCTGTCTCTTTGTCTGTCTCTTTGTCTGTCTCTTTGTCTGTCTCTTTGTCTGTCTCTTTGTCTGTCTCTTTGTCTGTCTCTTTGTCTGTCTCTTTGTCTGTCTCTTTGTCTGTCTCTTTGTCTGTCTCTTTGTCTGTCTCTTTGTCTGTCTCTTTGTCTGTCTCTTTGTCTGTCTCTTTGTCTGTCTCTTTGTCTGTCTCTTTGTCTGTCTCTTTGTCTGTCTCTTTGTCTGTCTCTTTGTCTGTCTCTTTGTCTGTCTCTTTGTCTGTCTCTTTGTCTGTCTCTTTGTCTGTCTCTTTGTCTGTCTCTTTGTCTGTCTCTTTGTCTGTCTCTTTGTCTGTCTCTTTGTCTGTCTCTTTGTCTGTCTCTTTGTCTGTCTCTTTGTCTGTCTCTTTGTCTGTCTCTTTGTCTGTCTCTTTGTCTGTCTCTTTGTCTGTCTCTTTGTCTGTCTCTTTGTCTGTCTCTTTGTCTGTCTCTTTGTCTGTCTCTTTGTCTGTCTCTTTGTCTTTGTCTCTTTGTCTTTGTCTCTTTGTCTCTTTGTCTTTGTCTCTTTGTCTTTGTCTTTGTCTCTTTGTCTTTGTCTCTTTGTCTTTGTCTCTTTGTCTTTGTCTCTTTCTCTTTGTCTTTGTCTCTTTCTCTTTGTCTTTGTCTCTTTGTCTCTTTGTCTTTGTCTCTTTGTCTTTGTCTTTGTCTTTGTCTCTTTGTCTTTGTCTCTTTGTCTTTGTCTCTTTCTCTTTGTCTCTTTCTCTTTGTCTTTGTCTCTTTCTCTTTGTCTTTGTCTCTTTGTCTCTTTCTCTTTGTCTTTGTCCATCACTCCATCACACACTCCATATGCATGTTAACGCTTTACAGTTCACGGCCATCACCGTTCCTAATGAAGTTGTTACACGTGAAGGTTCTCATACATGTGCTGCCCACGCTCAATACCCTTCCTCGCTCCGCAGTTTACATACAGATGCTGCTGTTTATCCGCGGTCACGGCATCACAGCACATGTCCACCGATTGCCACGGAATCTCCGCCGAGCGAGGCGTCATTTCGAAGTATGAAGAGGGGGGAGGACGCGGGAGGACCGGAGCGTCCACATTACTGTACTCTTGGTCTGACTGGAGGGCGTGATGATGGTCTGTGCTTGAGGGCGCCCCAAATACCGAGGATGTATGACGCTTTTCAGGCTGGACATTCACGGGGATCTCACTGTACTCTTGGTGGAAGTACTCGGGGATCTCACTGTACTCTTGGTGGAAGTACTCGGGGATCTCATTGTACTCTGGCTCCGGGGTGACGTCTTGTGTCTTGAAGTTGCTGCGAAGTTGGTGGGATGGTGGATGTTCCTCCCTCTGTCGACTGCGTCGCCTCTTCACCAGCGTCACCGCAGCGCCAACCAGCACGAGCACCAGCAGCGCCGTTCCAACCCCAACGGGCCAGATCCAGCTTCTGACGTCTGCCCACTACACTAAGGGAGAGCACCGCGCCGTGCCCTCGTCCTGAGCAGAGCGGAACTCGGCCAGCGTCATTGTGTCCGTCCCGGCCGTGCAGCCGACCTGGTCGACGATCTGACGTGCGGCCCTCTGCTGCTCGTCGGTCGCGTTGCGTGGTGGTGCGTCCCCGACCACCAGCCGGAGCGCTCATTTGTCGACGTCACATTCACATGGGTCGCGCAGCACGACATCTAGCAGGGTGACCTGCGTTTGTTTGGAGAATGCCAGTGAGCCGTCCTCAGCCTCGCCCACTGACACCTGTTGGATGGTGAGCGTCGCTCCGCTGCCGGCGCCGGGTTCCAACCCACGGAAGGCGTTCGCTCGGAGGGAGTCGATTGTCAAATTCTGCAGTGAGGCGGATTGGCTGAAGCTGACGTCGAGCGCGTTTTCCGCAAGCTCTGCGATCAACGTCGAGCTCATCGTGAAGGTATACACGTCCAGGTTCAGCCCTTGTGTATCAACGTGGCCGAGATGACTGTCCTCGATTACCACATCGTGTATTCTGCCACTGATGCCATCTGATTCGATGTTCCCTAGGCAGCTGGACCGGACTGTCAAACTGTTCCAATTGTTCGGGCCGGGAGACAGACACCGTCTTGTGACATTGGTCATCCTCACCGAATGAAGCGACACGTTACCGTGGTGGCCAGAGAAGGAGTATCTATGGCATTCTGTGGGTAGTGAGACGTTGTCGAACTTGAGCTGGCCAATAGCTGCTAGGAACGCATAGCTGTCCAGCTCCAGGTGTTGGATGTTCTGCAGGACTACGCTCTGGATAACGGAGTTGTCGCCAAAGGCGAAACCTGCGATGCGGCAGTCAGTCCCGTTCCTGATGACAATCTTGGGACCGGGGTCTGACCAGCCAGAGAACGCGCCAGGAAGCAGGGAGAGTTCGGAAACGCGGTCGATTGTGATCGTCACTTGTTTGAGTTGTTCGATTCGGACGAAGTTGTTATCGCCAATCATGAGCAATTCGATATCAGCGAAGTGAATGTTTTGGAGGCTGAGGAGATGCGAGAAGATATGCAAGTCGATGTTAATCTCGCTGGCATTTCTAATGCGTATTTGTTGAATGGATGAAGGAAGCTGTCCAATCATCTGAAACAAAAATGAATGTAATCATAAAGCAAATAATCAAATAGGCGAATGTAAACGGGTGGCTGTAAATATATTTATCAGCATTTGTTTAGCATTGCAGGCAAACTTAAACATCCGCTGTGTCGTATGAATCACTAGAGACAAAGTATTAGAGCGATTTAATTTACTTGTTTCAAACGTTATTCTGAGCATAATTATTATACAAAGTATAATGAAGTGTAACCTCATGCTCATATTAATATCAAATAACAAAAGAAAATCCAAAATATATTTTCGGCTATATATTTTCGGCTAGCCGAAAATATATTTTGTATTTTCTTTTGTTATTTGATATTAATATGAGCATGAGGTTACACTTTATTATACTTTTTTATTTCATTTACAACGGATATCCATAAAGCGAACACCATGAAAAGCAGCTACGAGAGAAGCATGAGTGTCAGCGGCGCTGCGGTTCTGAGGGGGAAGCATTCACTAAATTTGTCTATTCAGTCTTATGACGTCACAGCATCAGTCCTATGACGTCGAAGTTTCAGTCTCATGACGTCACTGCACTCAGACAAAGGCAGGGTGTTTCGTGGGGGTGAAAAGCGGTCTGCAAGAGGTATACTTGTTCATACCTCTTGTTATGGATGGGTTTCTGGGATAAAACCCATTCGCTAAGAACTTGCGTGTCGGCCTTGACCTTCTGATTGGGCAATTCATGTTTACTAGCATGAGCTCAGCCGAAAGCTTCACTTGTTGTTAAACCCTGACACGGTTCTTCCCGCCCGCTGATAACATCTGACCATGGCTGCTGCTACCAACAGCAGGCCATTCTAATCGAGGGCAAATCTGCACTTAGCATGAGTCGTGGCATCTCGTCTAGGTTAGGTTATGTTAGGCTTGGTTAGGATATTCGCGCCTTGTCAGAGTGAAAA
Source organism: Chirona hameri (assembly GCA_036785665.1). NCBI lineage: Eukaryota > Metazoa > Arthropoda > Thecostraca > Balanomorpha > Balanidae > Chirona > Chirona hameri. The sequence continues at coordinate 39,041 of JAXIVJ010010876.1, read as the reverse complement.
CAAAATCGGGCAGGCATATCATATCAGCATCACAGTATGAGCTTTACGTTGAGAAGAAAACAACTTAAAGTCGATTTGTTTCGAATCTTCCTTATTCATGATGACATGTCGTTGTATGGAATTTCGTGGCATGGTTAGAATGTTATTCAACTTCGGCGTGTCTGTTGTTACGGTGCTCAAAGGCAAAACATTTCCGCTGGAAGCTAAGAATTTAATATTTTCCCCCGAACTAAACCTACAGTAAGTGTCTTACCGGGATGTTGATCATGTCACCACTGTAGTCACACTCCATGCTAACAGCTTTGCTAACACTTGGTTTGAGTCGACACCCGTTTAGGAGGCTGTCCTCCAACTGGCTGGCGTATTCACATCCAACCAGCGTCGTTACTGCCAGCACAAACACCGGCACCCAGCCTCGACTTTCCGCCATCGCGCCGGAGCCAGGGTCTCGAGGACCTCCTGCTCGGGTCACGACAGCGCCTCTGCCCGCCTACTGGTCTTGTGTCTGTCAGAAGACATCTACACTCCGTCGGCCGGACGTCGCTATCCTCGCTTCCGGCGCAGGAAACAGCCGGAAGCTCCGCTCCAGCCGCACGTGTGCGCGATAGGGCCACCGCAGGACAAGGAACCGGCTTACACAATCCCGTCTCAAAACCCTCGTCTGCAACAGCACATGTGCACAGGGGCGGATCCAGGGGGTGGCCGTAGCGGTTGCGGCCACCCCCCCCCCCCCCCCCCTCGCCAGAAGGGCGCCCCCCCCCCCCCCCCCCCCCCGGGCTGTCTGTCGCCGAGCGCCGCCAGGCGACCGGCGATGGACAGCCCGTGAGCACGCAGCGCCCCTATGGACCGTTTGGACGCCCTTTTGGGCGCCCTGTTGAAAGTAACTTACCGAGTATCAGGTCATACAGGTCATGACCTGGTCCTTTTGACCCGAGGCGCCCTTCCGCCCAGTGACGGCGCCCTTACGGCCATTGACGGCGCCCTTTCGGCCAATGACGGCGTCCTTCCGGCCAGTGACTGCGCCCTTTCGGCCATTGACGGCGCCCTTTCGGCCAGTGACGGCGCCCTTTCGGCCAGTGACGGCGCCCTTTCGGTCAGTGACGGCGCCCTTTCTTTGGAAGGCGCCCCTAAATTGGCCTGCGGCCAACCCTCCTAAAATATCCTGCATCCGCCCTTGCATGTGCATGTTCGCATACAACTTGCATATATTGCACATCGGTGTATCGATGTATCGCTATAAATTGATGTATTTTGAGGTAATGTGCGATGTTTATTGAACACGTGCACATGCGCACAAACACGAATGCAGGCGCACAAACACGAATGCAGTATGCACGCGAGTGCGCATCAGGTGCGCCCGCAGGCATACGAACGTTTGAAAACAGTGTGCAGGTAACTGTAGTACGCAGTAGCCAGGCTTCCATGTAATCAGTAATGTAAACATGTTGAATTTGGATTGTACTTATATTTTAGTATTTGGAAAATTGTATTTTCAAAATTTTCAAAATTCCATGTATTTGGAAAATTGGAAATCTGGATATTATCTTAGTTTATTACTTTCTATCAAGCCTCATTTAACTAGGTCCATTTGATACCAAACTCCACAAATGTGATAATTGGTCGAACGAATCTAATTTTACTGTTTTATCCCGCGAGTTCCTGGGGTATATTTCATAACGCGACTTAATGGGGGGTATTTTTGCCTCCCCCTCGGATCTCAGGAACTACTCGACCGAGTGTAAAAAATCAAACGGCATTCAATAGCCCTGGAAAATTTATCGAGGGAAACATAATATTGTTGACCTCGGGGTCACCGATGACGTCACAAGTCAGGTCAAGTACATTATGTTTAATCGTGTCAAAAGGTCTCGATGGATGGAATTGTCGCGCAAAATTGCGATATTAAACGCATAAGCTGTCGATAAATCGGTATGATTCGTGTGTCTCACACTTATAAGTACCTTTCTAGGCTGTTTATGAACTTGGGTCAGGTCAAGGTCATCCGAGGTCACGTGGTCAAACTGCAGATTACGGCCATTAGGCGTTGTAACACATGTTTATGGTTTTTTTTCGTCTAGAACGCGAAAAATGACCTTAGAACATTGTTTGTTCCATATAAATCGAAGTAAAAGGCAGAAACGGAAATGCGTTTTTTGTAATTGTAATGTTGTGAGAAGTGGTCGATTTTTGTCATTTACAGGTCATAAGTCAGTTATTTTTGAAGATATCGACTTCAAATTTGGTACACATATTTACCGCAAACGTCTCGATCACATATATTGCGGTTTTTGGAAAATTATGATTTTTTCTTGAAATTTTTGTAAAAAAAACAAAAATGTATTTGGATTTCTCAAAATTTTGAATGAAAAAAAAACACTAAAAAAACGAAATTTCAGTTTGATAGCCCGGTCTATTGTCAGTAATTTGATTTAAGACAATTGGGTTTATCTCAAACACAGTACCTGTGACAGCGTTTTCCGCAAGCCATTATTTTGCAACAAATGCCGAAGAACATGACGTCACTCTGCCGTCATTCCCGGTTGACTTACCATAACCTCATATTTTCCCTTTTGCCAACATGTGTAGAATTCATGTGAGAGAAGGTACTGCAAGTTTGGTGGCGATACCGGTGTTCGTTTAGGAGTCATTGCAAAATAACGGGAGGGGGGGGGGGGCAAAAAATAGACCCCCCTCCCCCAGTAAGTCGCGGGTTAATGTGGGCGAGGATGGAAGACGTTTTTTAAGTTAATATTATGTAAGGCAAAATTATCTTAACCATTATCACTGAAACCGAAACCATTATCACTGAAACCGAAACCATTATCACTGAAACCGAAACAATTATCACTGAAACCGAAACCATTATCACTGAAACCGAAACCATTATCACTGCAACCGAAACCATTATCATTGAAACTTGATAATGGCCGTATGCCGAAAGCTTGTTTTTCTATCTTCCTGACTTTTTTCTTCTAAAAATAAAAATATATAACACGGTTAAGATCATTTTCCCTTACATAATATTAATTTTACTGTAATTCCATGCCGGAAGGACACTACAACAAATACATAGTCATGCTGTTTATCTTTTTGTGGGCGATTTATTGATATTAGTACATAACATGGAAATCCCATTTAGTCTACTTCAAGCTATTTGAATCGGGGCCAATACAAAATCCGAGGGATTTGATTGGAAATGGATCCGATGGATATTTCTGATAACAGCCCCCCCCCCCCCCCCCTCCCGGCCACGTCACTCCCACGCTGCGCGGCCGACCGGCTGGCCATGCTAGGGTGCACGTAACCACAACTAATAGGCCTAGAAGGGGGGGGGGGGGGGGCGGGCGCAGCCTCCACTTTTTGGCCAAAATGTTAGTTTAAATCCTTAATTTTGCTAGTGAGGAAAATGTTAGATAGCTAAAGGTAGATTAAGTTGAGAGGAGCTCGAATATATAAAGAAAGCTTGCATGGGGGCGGGTTTCTCTCAAGAAGAGGTCAAGTTTCACTGCTCCCTAAAACTCACCATGACGTTCCTACGTTTCTGCCGCAACTTGTTCACTTGGTTGACCCCATGGACACCAGGCTACAACACACCAGAGTCCTATTGAGAGCACTGCTCTACCCGAGACGATTCAGCTTAGATCGAAGCACAAATAGTTTCACATCCAACTTCATCTATGATTGATCTCCCAGTTCCCACCCGGCTTCACCATGCTACGTGAGCTCATTCTCCACCATGAGAATGAGCTCACGTCCGCCGGTGCTGCGATGCAAGCGCATTTCATGGTTCTAGGCGACGAGCAGGGTTCACAATACAGGGCTGTAGCTTCTCCAGACAAGTTGGGGAGGCTGAGCTGGAAAAAAATCGCTTAAAGTACCATCAAAATCCACAAAATGCAAATTTCTCCCCGGATTTGACCCATTTCTTCGTCAAAGTTGGGGGGCTGAAGCGCCCCAACTGAATAGGAACCTACACCCCTGGTTCACATGTGCCACGCTCAGAGCTGCGCGCGTTCTGCCGAAGAGCATGCTCCACAGCGCCAGCTTCAGTTCCTCGTGGGTACAGAACGTCCAGCCGTCTACAATGTGATAAACCATCCTGAGGAATCCCAGTAGACGAATCAGAGGCACGTTGCTGTGAAGCTGCAGGCCGTACAGCAGTATGGCGAATTTGTACGAAAGGAGCACACGACAAAAGGGCACGCGAGCTTCAGCGTGAACACGACAATTTGCATGTAACGCTGCATGCGGTCTTCGCAATTCATGATGTGCTGAGTGACCGCACGCATTTTCTTGTGCTGAAAAGAGCGGGCAAGTGTAATCAGTGCTTTATATGACATGATAGAGCTTACTTACTATTCATATTAAACGCAGTACACATGGTTTGCGGATGAGTTACTGTGGAGGCATTGAGCAGATGGTTTATGTCGCAATTGTTGCCAAGACCAAGCCGCCGTCTGACATTGTGCATTTTATCGATTTTGAAAGATTGTCTACAATTTCGATATTAATAAAGTGTTTTATAGATTGTTTCTTCCCTATACATTTTCCTTCTGGTTGAATCCTGCTTTCACAACTGTCATTTATGGGAATAAGGTAATTTTGGGGAATACGCTCCCTGGGTTAACCCTATTAGTGTAGGGAGGAGGGGGCTAAAACGACCCCCCCCCCCCTGAGGGTTTTTCGCTCCATTCCCCAAACGAGTAAAGATACGGCCTTGAAACTACTTGAATTTTCCTAAATATTCATTGGGCACATTTGGATAAATTTTAAAATTTCTGCTCAGCAGGGGCGGCTCCAGGCGTGTTTTTTGGGGGGCATGTTTGGGTTTTCAGCGGACTCGGCTTTCAAAGGGAATCGGTTCCCATTATCTAACCGTTGTAGATACGATACTACGACTTCCACACATTTTCTTACTACCATCTGTAAACGTGTTGAACATTTTTACAAAATTTTGGATTGCGCATGAGCTCCTTCAGGGACGTATTTTGGGATGCATTTTAGGTCACTGGTATTTCATCGAAATATGAAAGATGAGAATGTTGAACTCAGTGAACCTTCTTAGCTGTTCTTTGTACACCTCATGTGATTTTTATATATAATATGCTTGGGTTTCCCACAGGCGACTCCAGGAACGGCTTTTGGGGGGCAAGTGTATACACACATGGTGTTTAATAACTCAACACGTTATTTCGCCGTGGAGTATCTCGTGTAATATGATCTGCATGGATCACAATTGTATTTTTTGGCATAGGCGGTTCCAGGGGTGGGACGCAAGTACATGGCCCAATGTAATGGGCGCCTCCAGGGATTAAATTAGGGAGAGTTTTAGAACCACGACGTGTAACTAAATAGCAAAAGATTTCAACTTGAAACTTGGTGGCCTGTTCAGTGGCGCACGCAGGATTACATTTCTGGGGGGGGGGGGGGGGTCAAAGCCATAAGAGCGGGCCCCTTGTATGCGGGCCCCCACCCGTTGTTTTTGGAAAACTTCGCGGATTTCGGTCACTTGATTTTGAGCGGGCCCCCTACAGCATGGGATCTGAGACATGATGAATCAATGTCGTGTAAGGTGACTGCGTGTGCTACAGATGTGCGAATTTTAGGTGCGTATGCTACTGATGTGCGGTACAATTATCGAGAGTTGTCGAAATGAGGTCAATGACAACACGCAGTAGTGGTGACTGGTGAACCGATACGATATTTTCGTAGCAGGTATGTGTGATCAGTTGGCGCGATACATGACTGATTTTTACCAAATACAGCATCGCAACAAATGTGGATACGGTCTCGCGCATGACTTGGGAAGGCTCCAACGGATCCAGGGTCTGGTGTAAACCAGTTGTTGCATTCCTGTCTGGAAGCTGCGCACAGGCTTTCTGGAGTTTTGCCAAAATGAGAAGCACGGGGAATAGATCGCGTCAAAAAATGTCAAACGTCGTAATAACTAGTTTTTTCGGGAGATCCACTACCCATTGTCTTTGGTGGGCTTGGATCAGGCACGTAGCCAGGATTTCGTCCAGGGGGGGGAGCGGCGCCTCGAAAGGGCCCCTTCCCGAGCGTTGAAAGGGCCCCTTCCCAAGCGTTGAAAGGCCCCCCCCCCAAAAAAAAACTTATGAAAATGCACGTTGCAAGGCTGGAAAATGCAGTATGGCAGGTATGGCATGGGCCATACCAACGTTTAGGAGCTGGAGTTAGCAAACTGCCACATCAACTTTGGAACCAGCGACACGAATTTGGAAGCAGCTATACCAACTTGGAATAGTTTTTTAAGCTCAAGACCTGGAACTTTTAAACAAGTTGCGCCGCGGAGCGGCGCGAAAATTTTGAGTATTATGCCCTGGGTTGCTTTCTCATCAATGCGTCGCATTGCGTATGGTGCGGACCTCTAAAATTGCTATATTGTGAGTTTAAAAGTGCGGGAAAAGGTGCTAAAATGAACTATTTTGCCCAATAATATAGGAAAGTAGCAACATAACACTTAAATGCGCCGAGAAACGGACCGATTTTTCCCTAACCCGCATATTATTGAATTTGTAGTTAAATTGCGCCGCGGAGATGGCGCGAAAATTTTGAGTTTTATTCCCTGTACAACTGTATTCTCACTGTTGAAAGGCCCAAGGTCCCTTCAGATCGTCTAGGGGCCCCTCTGACCTTCTCTACGCCCTTCCGACCTGTTCAGGGACTCATCTGGGATCCGCGAAGCGAAAAGACATGATGCGGAGTGGGTGATATATATATATATATATATATATATATATATATATATATATATATATATATATATATATATATATATATATATATATATATATATATATATATATATATATATATATATATATATATATATATATATATATATATATATATATATATATATATATATATATATATATATATATATATATATATATATATATATATATATATATATATATATATATATATATATATATATATATATATATATATATATATATATATATATATATATATATATATATATATATATATATATATATATATATATATATATATATATATATATATATATATATATATATATATATATATATATATATATATATATATATATATATATATATATATATATATATATATATATATATATATATATATATATATATATATATATATATATATATATATATATATATATATATATATATATATATATATATATATATATATATATATATATATATATATATATATATATATATATATATATATATATATATATATATATATATATATATATATATATATATATATATATATATATATATATATATATATATATATATATATATATATATATATATATATATATATATATATATATATATATATATATATATATATATATATATATATATATATATATATATATATATATATATATATATATATATATATATATATATATATATATATATATATATATATATATATATATATATATATATATATATATATATATATATATATATAATACAAAGAGGGTTTACTCTACAGGAAAAAAAAATCGGATCTTTCGGGTATATTGTAGCACCCTGACGAAGGGTGTTAGGATGGTGTAAGGAGCGCTCCCGGCTCTCCTTACACCATCCTAGCGCGTGTCTGACCTACAGTGAGCAAGTCCTGTGTGAACGCGGAGACCTAGTGACCAGAGTGAAAGAGTGCGGCTGATTGAGCGATCGTGTTGTTGAGTGAGTGAAGTGAGTGATTTTGCGTGTAAACTCGAATGAGAGGACCCGACTGTCTGTGAACGTTCGGATGCTGCCGAGTGACGGTGAAAATCGCTGAGATGACTACCAATTTACCAGGGCCAGCGACAATGCTCATCAGGGCGTTAATGATGCTCCATGCTTTGCACGTCATCCTGCATACTGCCCTGCCTGCCGAGCGGCCGTGGCCCCGTCAACCAGGCCGGCCTGCCGCCGCCACCACCCCTGCCGCTGAGCCGCACCAGCCGGCCGGCCACCCCCGCCCACAGCGTCCATCTGTCAACGAGCCAGTTAACCCGGCACCGGCTACGGCCGGCGGAACACGCCGAAGCGGCAGGGGCGCGTCCAGGCGGCGGGGCAGCAGGGGCGGTGTGAACTGGCGCCGCCACGGAGACATCGAGGCGGATCAACTTATCATCGGACACCTCAACATCCAGTCTTACAAACCCAAAATTCATGGCCTCCGTAATAACATTCACGGTGTCTACGGCTATGATATTTTGGCATTGTGTGAAACATGGTTGACCCCGTCCGTGCCTGACCGACTGATGGGGGTGAGTGGCTACACACTCTACCGACGTGACCGGCCGGCCGACCTTGTCCTACCTAAAGGCAAGGGTGGTGTGTCTGTACTGGTGCGTGACAGCCTAACCAGTGAGTTACTGCCGACACCTGTTACTGGAATAGCGAACTCTAACCTGGAGATCGTTTGGGTGTTAGTTCGTACCAGTAAGCACCAGTCAGTGCTGGTCGCGTCCGCATACCGTGTGCCGCACAACACATCGCGTCAGCTTGCCACCGATCTGGACGATTTAGAGTGTCAGCTGCAACATATGCTTGCTAACTTTCCACGTGTAGCTTTAATCCTCGGAGGCGATCTGAACTGCTGCCTACTGAAAGCAAGAAACAGCGACACACCCAACCCACTACTGCGATTATGTACCACGTATGGACTCCATGTTACCAACAAGAGCCGCGCCACGTACCGTCCCGCCAGTTCATTGTTGGATGTCATCATTACCAACCGTCCTGAACTGATTCGACGTGTCGGTGTTACGAGGTGTCATTATGGCGGTCCGCATGACTTCACCCGTGTGTTGCTGGCCCGTGAGGGTCGAGTATTACCCGCTAGCCAGTCTAATGTGTACCGGCGAGCCATTAGCAGGATAGACCACGATTCTTTTAACCAGCAGCTTGCTGAGATAGACTGGGCCCCAGTCTTTGATTGTGAAACCACGGAACGTAAATGGACTGTTTTCCATCAGACCTTCATTGATCGACTGAATACTGTCGCGCCGCTAAAACGTGTGCGTGAGAGGCAGGTGACTGCGCCGCCTGTAACCGCCCAAACGCAGCAACTACTGCAGCGCCGCCGCGCGGCCCTCGCTGGAAACGACCGCGCCGAGTACAAACGAGTGAACCGACTGTGCCGCGCCGCCGTGCGGAACGAGAGCCGTGAGAAATACGCGGGTGCGATCAGTCGCGGTGACCGAGGGGGCCTGTGGCGTGTGCTGCGGCCAGTGATAGGTCGGAAACAGCAGACTTGTGAAATACCGAGGATCACACCGAATGCCTTGAATGACTAGTACGTTATGATCGGCCCGACCACGGCTGCTAGTGTCCCAGCTGCTACTATTCATGTGCCTACGAGACTCCCAAGAGTGTCGACATGTGCATTTAAGGTGCAGGCAATTAACTTAGACACACTGTATGCCACCCTCATGTCAATGAAACCATCGAACTCAACCGGGAAGGACGGTGTAAGTGTACGCATCTTGCAGTCATTCTTCCCGGGGGTAGGCCATGCGCTATTAGATGTTGTTAATGCTAGCCTAGCCACCGGCGTGGTACCGCGTGATTGGAAGCACGCGTTGGTGACCCCTATACCAAAAGGGAAGGTGTCCGCCGAGCCATCCGACACACGACCCATCTCGATATTGCCCGCGATCATGAAATTAGTTGAACGTGTAGTGCAGAAACAACTATCAGGCTACCTCGAGGACAATTATTTGCTTTCGGACGCACAACACGGATATCGAAAACAACGTTCTACTGAAACGGCCCTTCACGTCATAACAGATCAGGCTCTTCAAGCCATGGATAGTGGTAACATCTGCATTTTGGTATTATTGGATCTCTCAAAATGTTTTGATGTTGTTCCTCATGACAGACTTTTGGAAAAGCTTTCTTTGTACGGCGTAGATGCTTCTTGGTTCCGCGACTATCTGACACACCACTCACAGCAGGTCCAGGTGAGGTGCGCGGACGGAACGGCTCTTCTTTCAGACTCCAAGGAAAATGTGATCGGTGTGTACCAGGGCGGAGCGTTGAGCTTTGTGTTGTACATGCTGTTCGCGAATGACCTTAGTCTGTGTGTGCCAGACGGTGTCAGTGTAGTCCAGTTCGCTGACGACACGCAACTAATGGTTACAGGTAGGAAGGGTGACGTGCAACAGCTGATCATTCGCATGGAGGACGTGCTTGACCGAGCGTACCAGTGGTTTTGTCATAACGGCATGAAACTAAACGCCACACAAACTCAGATGGTTGTATTAGGAACGCCAGCGATGCTTCGCGACTTAGCGTCAGTTACGCTTAGTTTCTGTGCGGCCACCATTGCTGAGTCAAAGGAGGTGAAGAATCTCGGCGTGTCAATGGACCGACATCTGAACTTCGCATCACACGTAGACAGCGTGTCTCGCAAGTGCACAGGTATACTTATAGCGTTGGTGCACGCACGCCATGTTATACCGAGATCGGCGCTGAAGTGTATCGTTGAAGCGCTTGTCGTGTCTATGATGCGATACTGCCTGTCGGTATTCGGTTCATGCGGTGAGACGCAGCTACACCGTGTTCAAAAAGTGATCAACTTTTGTGCACGAGTCGTGACTGGCAAGAGACGTAGCGATAGCGTGTCTGAGACCATCAAACAGCTTAAGTGGTTGACTGCAAGACAGCTGGTGACATACCACACGGTATGTGCTGTAGAGCGCACCATCGTGACAGGTCAGCCTGAGTACCTCAGAAGCACGATAGGATACCGGGCTTGCCAACGTCACCACCACGACACAAGACGAGCTGGCCTCCTTACGCTCCCCTCTATTCGCACGGAGGCAGGTAGAAGGAGATTATGCTACCGCGGCGTGACTCGTCTAAACGAGCTAAATGTAGAGCCAGGAACGCTATCCTACCGGGCGAAAGTTAGACAAATACTGTTGTCAAGCTAGGGGAGGTGAATGGGCAGGTGTGTATCAACAGTCATCTTTTGCATGTATGTACGTGTATCTTTGTTCGTGAAGTATTTTTCTGTGTAGGTATGCAAGTTCACCATGGCTGCGTTTTATATGTGTCAATGTTCTGTCGTGAACTTGTGAAAAGCCACTCCAAAGAGTGGATCTTGTTCAAATACATCTACATCTACAATATACGCGAAAGCTCTGCTTTTAATATTTGTATTGTGGATTAAGTCCTCTTTGTATTTAATATTCATATGCGATCTCAACGTGCTTTGACCCTTCCGGTCTCACCAGAGACTCCTCTGACCTTCCAAGAAGCCCCTCTTGTGTGTCAAGGGGCCCAATCGGCCTGTTCAGAGGCCCTTCCGACCTGGCCAGGACTGCACTGGCTGCTTTGTCGCCCTGCCGACATGCTCAGGGGCAGGGGCGGCGGATTGCGGGGCGCAGGGTACCCCCCCCCCCCTCAAATGAAAATTCTGGGGAGGGGAAGGGTCATGTTGCCCCAGATTGAGTAGGCTAAAACCTGGGGGGGAGCAAAACTACCCTTTGCCCCCAGGATTTTCGACTTGGGGGAATTTCGGGTACCCTGCCCCCGCAATCCGCCGCTCCTGCTCAGGGGCCCCTCCGACCTGCCCAGGGGCCCCTCCAGTCTGGCTAGGAACTCATCCGGCATATTCAAGGGGCCTTCCGACCGGCCCAGGGACCCTTTCGGTCTAGCCAGGGGCCCCTCTGACTTGCCCAGAAGCCCCTCCGATCGGCCCAGCGACTCTTCTGGTCGGCCTGCGCTGGCTGCTTTGTCGCCCTTGCGGACATGCTCAAGGGGCCCTCCGACCTGCCCTGGAGCCCCTCCGTGCTGGCTAGGGGCTCATTCGGCATGTTCAGGGGCCCTTCTGACCCACCTAGGGGCCCTTTCGGTCTGGTCAGGGCCCCTCTGACCTGCACAAGGGCCCTCTTAACTTCCCAGGGGCCCTCTGGTCTGTCCAGGGGCCCTCCAACCTGCTCAGGGGCCCTTATGACCTGGCAAAGGACTGCGCTGGCCGCTTTGTCGCCCTGTCGACATGCTCAGGGACCTCAAAACCTGCCCAGGGGCCCCTGTGTGCTGGCTAGGGGCCCATTCGACGTGTTCAGGGGGCTCATTCGACGTGCTCAGGGGCCCTCTGACCCGCTCTGGGGCCCTTTCTGTCTTTCCAGGGGCCCCTATGACATGCACAGGGCTCTTTTGAACGTCCAAGGGGCCCTCTGGTCTTTCAGAGAGAGCCCTGGTGGCCCTAAAGGGCCTCTGAAGTCCGCTAAACTCTCTAAAGACCACGCTTCGTGTAGTAAAGGGCCTATGATACCGCGCTTCGCGCGGTCTCGTCGGCCCTTTTCGGCGCGCTGTGCGCGCCGAAAAGGGCCCTCCTGGCCTCTAGGGGAGGGGGGGCGGCCGCCCCCGCCGCCCTCCCCTTGGCTACGTGCCTGGCTTGGATACTCAAAATCATCGGTCCCTAGGTACATCCCTAGTATTGACGATGAAACGTAAGATGTGTCAAACAGCGACGATTTTATTTCATCAGTGAAGTTGAGAGTTACAATATTATTTGGCTACGCCCACAGATGTTTGAGATGCTTATGCGCAAATTGTCGTGTAGATAGAAGCCGCGTTTACACGGGACTTTATTTTCTCTAGGCATGAATAAATTATCTCTTCGGAAATTGAGGCAATTTCAGAAATTGGGCCAAATTATGGCGCTTTTTGCCTTTCTAACATCCCAGATACATGTCCCCTACAGGTTTGAAAGTCCCAGCCTTTGAACGTCAAGGTCCCGTATAAACTACGCTAGGGTACGTTCGCGAACGGAATAGGAATTAACCCTAGAGGCGCTGGGGGGCGCCCCCCTAGTTTTTGTTCCGCCATAATCAGAAAACGCATAAAGATATCGACTTGAAACTTACAGCAACTTGAAATGAATAGCTAAGCCACGTTTTCGCAAAAAAAGTTGGGTCCCGGCCAGGTCAGGTCAGGTCAAATGACATGACCACCAAACAACTTCTAGGTAGCACCACCGGCACAATGGTTAATCGAGCGACATGAAACTCATGACACGTCACGAGGTCATTAGGGACTACAATATCTCGGATTTTCTATATCGGTGACCTAAGGTCAAGTTATAAAATCGTGACCTTTTCAATGTAACTCTAGGGAAAAAATCATTTATCAGTTGTAAAGGGATAAATTTAGTTCATGTTTGCTCTAGTCACTATTTTGACCAGAGACTAGACCTGACCGGGCCCCATATCACGTCTCTGCCAGCACCGGGCCTTGACCGGGCCCCTACCAGGAACGGGCCCCTACCAGTAACTGGCCCGTATACAAGCAAATACAAGGAGCGGCCCTGTTGTAATTGGGCCCTCGTCCTGACCGGCCCCATATCACGCCTTTGCCAGCACCGGGCCCCTGCCTCGATCGGACCTGACCACGTCCGGACCCCTACCAGAAACGGGCCCGTATCAAGAATATGCAAGGACCGGGCCCTGTTGTGACCGGGCCTTCGTTTTGAACGGGCCCCATATCACGTCTTTGCCAGCACCGGGCCCCTGCCTCGATCGGGCCTGATCAAGACCGGGCCCCTACCAGGAACGGGCCCGTGTCACCAGAACGTGACCGTATCAAGAATTTGCAAGGACCGGGCCCTGTTGTGACGGCCGACGGCGCCCTCGTCCTGACCGGGCCCCATATCACGCCTTTGCTAGCACCGGGCCCCTGCCTCGATCGGGCCTGACCAAACCGGGCCCCTACCAGGAACGGGCCTGTATCAAGAATTTGCAAGGACCAGACCCTGTTGTGACCGGGCTCTCGTCCTGACCGGGCCCCATATCACGCCTCTGCCCGTACCGGGTCCTGTCTTGATAATGCCGGGCTTGATAGGATAAAGAAAGATGTCACTATAATATTTTTGCCGCTTTGATTTCTGTTTTAGATGCATATAATTATATGTATATACATGACAATGTAAATTATGGTAGTTTTTTATTTGTGCAGTAGCGTGCTCAGGAGCGGAAGGGGGGGGGGATTGAGCTTTGCTTTTGTTATCTCTATCTTTGCTTATTGATATATTTTGATATGTAGTGTCACGCCATGGGTCCACACCTCCCCCATATTGCATACCTGTGACCGCCTATGACCAAAAATACAATTGTGATCCATGCAGATGATATTTCAATAAATTACCTACTGCAAAATAACGTGCAGGGGCACTAAATACATTGCGTGTGAACGGAGTCAAACACATGCCCACACAATCCGTCCCTGTAGTCGCGCATGGGAAACAAACAAAATCAAAAAAATATGAAACGTGTGCAAGGCATTGCTGAAACAGGCCCAGTGGCGCACGCAGGGGGGGGGGTCAAAGGGGTCAGCTGACCCCCCCCCCCCCCCCCGAAATTTCTGAGTGGGCCCGCAACAAAAGGACCCGTAATCTGGCAGGGGCCCGGTCTTGGCAAGGCCTGATTGAGGCAAAGGCGTGATATGGGTTCCGGTCAAGACGAGGGCCCGGTCACAACAGGGCCCGGTCCTTGTATATTCTTGATACGGGCCCCTTTCTGGTAGGGGCCCGGTCTTGGTCAGGTACGATCGAGGCAGGGGCCCGGTGCTGGCAAAGGCGTGATATGGGGCCCGGTCAGGAAGAGGGCCCGGACACAACAGGGCCCGCTCCTTGCAAATTATTTGATACGGGCCCCTTCCTGATAGGGGCCCGTTCCTGGTAGGGACCCGTTCCTGGTAGGGGCCCGATCAAGACAGGGCCCGGTACGGGCAGAGGCGTGATATGGGGCCCGGTCAGGACGAGAGCCCGGTCACAACAGGGTCTGGTCCTTGCAAATTCTTGATACAGGCCCGTTCCTGGTAGGGGCCCGGTTTGGTCAGGCCCGATCGAGGCAGGGGCCCGGTGCTAGCAAAGGCGTGATATGGGGCCCGGTCAGGACGAGGGCGCCGTCGGCCGTCACAACAGGGCCCGGTCCTTGCAAATTCTTGATACGGTCACGTTCTGGTGACACGGGCCCGTTCCTGGTAGGGGCCCGGTCTTGATCAGGCCCGATCGAGGCAGGGGCCCGGTGCTGGCAAAGACGTGATATGGGGCCCGTTCAAAACGAAGGCCCGGTCACAACAGGGCCCGGTCCTTGCATATTCTTGATACGGGCCCGTTTCTGGTAGGGGTCCGGACGTGGTCAGGTCCGATCGAGGCAGGGGCCCGGTGCTGGCAAAGGCGTGATATGGGGCCGGTCAGGACGAGGGCCCGATTACAACAGGGCCGCTCCTTATATTTGCTTGTATACGGGCCAGTTACTGGTAGGGGCCCGTTCCTGGTAGGGGCCCGGTCAAGGCCCGGTGCTGGCAGAGACGTGATATGGGGCCCGGTCAGGTCTAGTCTCTGGTCAAAATAGTGACTAGAGCAAACATGAAGTAAATTTATCCCTTTACAACTGATAAATATGATTTTTTCCCTAGAGTTACATTGAAAAGGTCACGATTTTATAACTTGACCTTAGGTCACCGATATAGAAAATCCGAGATATTGTAGTCCCTAATGACCTCGTGACGTGTCATGAGTTTCATGTCGCTCGATTAACCATTGTGCCGGTGGTGCTACCTAGAAGTTGTTTGGTGGTCATGTCATTTGACCTGACCTGACCTGGCCGGGACCCAACTTTTTTTGCGAAAACGTGGCTTAGCTATTCATTTCAAGTTGCTGTAAGTTTCAAGTCGATATCTTTATGCGTTTTCTGATTATGGCTGAACAAAAACTAGGGGGGCGCCCCCCAGCGCCTCTAGGGTTAATTCCTATTCCGTTCGCGAACGTACCCTGGCGTAGTTTATACGGGACCTTGACGTCCAAAGGCTGGGACTTTCAAACCTGTAGGGGACATGAATCTGGGATGTTAGAAAGGCAAAAAGCGCCATAATTTGGCCCAATTTCTGAAATTGCCTCAATTTCCGAAGAGATAATTTATTCATGCCTAGAGAAAATAAAGTCCCGTGTAAACGCGGCTTCTATCCACACGACAATTTGCGCATAAGCATCTCAAACATCTGTGGGCGTAGCCAAATAATATTGTAACTCTCAACTTCACTGATGAAATAAAATCGTCGCTGTTTGACACATCTTACGTTTCATCGTCAATACTAGGGATGTACCTAGGGACCGATGATTTTGAGTATCCAAGCCAGGCACGTAGCCAAGGGGAGGGCGGCGGGGGCGGCCGCCCCCCCCCCCCCCTCCCCTAGAGGCCAGGAGGGCCCTTTTCGGCGCGCACAGCGCGCCGAAAAGGGCCGACGAGACCGCGCGAAGCGCGGTATCATAGGCTCTTTACTACACGAAGCGTGGTCTTTAGAGAGTTTAGCGGACTTCAGAGGCCCTTTAGGGCCACCAGGGCTCTCTCTGAAAGACCAGAGGGCCCCTTGGACGTTCAAAAGAGCCCTGTGCATGTCATAGGGGCCCCTGGAAAGACAGAAAGGGCCCCAGAGCGGGTCAGAGGGCCCCCTGAGCACGTCGAATGACCCCCTGAACACGTCGAATGGGCCCCTAGCCAGCACAGAGGGGCCCCTGGGCAGGTTGAGAGGTCCCTGAGCATGTCGACAGGGCGACAAAGCGGCCAGCGCAGTCCTTTGCCAGGTCATAAGGGCCCCTGAGCAGGTTGGAGGGCCCCTGGACAGACCAGAGGGCCCCTGGGAAGTTAAGAGGGCCCTTGTGCAGGTCAGAGGGGCCCTGACCAGACCGAAAGGGCCCCTAGATGGGTCAGAAGGGCCCCTGAACATGCCGAATGAGCCCCTAGCCAGCACGGAGGGGCCCCAGGGCAGGTCGGAGGGCCCTCGGAGCATGTCGCAAGGCGACCAAGCAGCCAGCGCAGTCCCTTGCTAGGTCGGAAGGACCCCTTAGAAGGTTAAAGGGCCCCTGGAGAGACCAGAGGGCCCCTGGAAAGTTAAAAGGGCCCCTGCGCAGATCGGAGGGGCAAATGATCAGACCGAAAGGAACCGCCTATGCCTTACCCCTGGGTGGGTAAGAAGGGCCCCTGCACATGCCGAAGTGGTCTCTGGCCAGCACGGAGGGGCTCCAGGGCAGGTCGGAGGGCCACTTGAGCATGTCGGCAAGGGCGACAAAGCAGCCAGCGCAGGCCGACCAGAAGAGTCGCTGGGCCGATCGGAGGGGCTTCTGGGCAAGTCAGAGGGGCCCCTGGCTAGACCGAAAGGGTCCCTGGGCCGGTCGGAAGGCCCCTTGAATATGCCGGATGAGTTCCTAGCCAGACTGGAGGGGCCCCTGGGCAGGTCAGATGACCCCTGACCGCCGCCGAGGTCGGATCAGTGCGTGATCGCTCCGCCCGCGCCCGACGGAACCGGTTTCCCGGTGTTTGTCTGGGTCTGTGTTAGCGAGCCCCAGCCCGGTGCACCCGTGAGCGAACCAGAGACCCAGTGCTGAGCAGTGGTGGCGGCGAGTGCAATTCAGGAGGCTGAAATTATGAACGAAGCTGACGTGAAGCGCGCTCTAATGGACGCCATGAAGGAGAGCCCCTTCCAAGAACTGATTAGAGAGCAGGTGAGAGCTGCGATTTCAGTAGCGGTCGCCGAGGCGGTGGCCGTCAAGGACGCTGAGATCAGCGAGCTCAAGGAGAAGTTCAACGAGGAGTATATCGAGCTCAAGGAGGAGTTGACGGAGACCAAAGCCCAGCTAAACACACTTGAGCAGTATTCAAGGCGCCTGTGTGTCAACGTCAGCGACATCCCGGAGGGCCCAAACGAGGATACAGACCAGCTGGTTGTGGACACTGCCAAGATGGCTGGAGTGACGGTGTCTCAACAAGACATCGACCGCTCACATCGGGTCGGCACCCCAAAGGCAGGCAAGACGCGCACAATCGTCGTCATGTTCACCAGCTTCGCGAAGCGTCAAGAACTATACGACGCCAGGAAGAAGCTGAGACGCCCCGTCGCGTTCGAAGGCTCGACGGTGAGTGTCCAGACCGCCAGCAAGGTGTTTGTCTCAGACAATCTAACCCGAGACAATCAGTACATTCTGTACAAAGCCCGACAGTTCCGCAAGGAAGGCAAGATTTTTGCGGCTTGGTCTGATGTGGGCAAGCTCAAGGTTCGCCAGCAAGAGAACTCGCCCACCAAGGTCATCCGATCCATCAGCGACCTTCTCAGGACAGCTAACTAACTAATACAGAGCACGCAGAGCTAGGGCTAATCCCATCCCAACTAGGGCTAATCCCAATCCCGGCTGTTACAATATATATGGCTGCCAAAACTACTGTGGCCCGTCTCGACGCATACGTATGCGTCCAAATCTTGAACACGGTTCAACATTCAGGACGTATACGCGTTCGACGCATACGCATGCGTAATCTACGCGCGTTCCCGAACTTTTTGGCCGTTCACCATGGTAGATAAAATACTGGCCGTTCACACCGAAATACGCAAGCCTATGCGTAATTTTACGCGTACGCATGCGTTTTCGACGCGGACGCATGCGTATGCGTCAGAACGCGGCCGGTGTGAATCTCCCTTTACTGTTTCATTCAACAGGCCTTATGACCCGCGCCCCGCTGGGGTCGTCAGCCGAACGCGCCCCGCTGGAGGGGGGGGGGGGTAAATTTTACCACCCTCGTATCTTCCGAACCTATGACCGCAGCGGGACGCACAAGGCGGCGATCAAAAGTTCTCAAGGCGATGAATTTAATGCACACCCTAAATTCGTAATATAAGGTCACATGTCAGGTCACGATCAGTTCAAAGGTCAAGATTGGGGTATTTTAGTTTTTGGGCCATACGTTCCATCCAAAGCCTTAGATTACGACTATTATCGCATATGAAGCTCTCAAAGGTACAATGCATCTCCCTTTCAAGCAAAAGTTAAATTAAAAGCAAAGGTCAAGGTCAGGTCACAAAAGGTTACATGTCTACGAAAGCCATGCGACACATGTTGTATGGGTTATTTTACACGTATAATTCGATAGTAGCAGCTATTTCCACAACCTGACCCCATGTAATGGCCCTCAGGTCAAGGTCAGGTCACATTAAACCAACCTCTGAATGTTTATAAGTCCGAATATCTGTCCAGGAGGATTCAACGTGAAATATCTCGAAAAGTATCTAACCACGCCAATTCAAAATGGTTATTTTCATGATCAGCGTGTCGATGCTCGTAAGGCGCGAAAGGCGGACCCCTCAGTCGGAAGGCGCGAAAGGCGGACCCCTCAGAATCAGACTTGAAGAGGCTCGGAAGGCGCGAAAGGCGGACCCCTCAGAATCAGACTTGAAACTTGGTATACAGATAGATCTCGACACGCTGATCATGAAAATATACAATTTTAAATGGCGTGGTCAGATACTTTTCGAGATATTTCACGTTGAATCCTCCTGGACAGATATTCGGACTTATACAAATTCAGAGTTTGGTGGGCGGACCCCTCATAATTTCACGAAACTTGGCATACAGATATATTTTGACACGCTGATCACGAAAATGACAAATTTAAGATGGCGTGGTCAGATACTTTTCGAGATATTCGCCTTCGAAGCGAATATCTCGATTTGAAATTGGTTTTGAAGGTGTTGCTGGGGAGGTGTCACGTGGAATTATGCAAGGCCATATATAAATTATGGAGCTATTGTGATAAGAAGTTGAAGTGGAACCAGACAAGTTTGCATTCTGGGATAGGTCTTGGCCACTTAAGATTTCTTTGCAAAATGTTTTTGTTTGTGTTTGGCAGTCTTTCCACCTTTGTAATTGTAATGGCATAAAATACAATAGTTGTTCACTACCAAAACTACAAATGCTATGACTTGAATATGTCCTTTCTCATGTGGAACTAAATAGTAAATATGTATCAATAAGTATTATCAGTAATATGTATTTACAATAGTATTAACAATAATTATTATAATATACGTAGGCGGTTTTGTTCCATAAGTACTTATTTGTTATACAAAATAATTTGGGGTGACTTGGGGCAATGGGATGACTAAATATAAAATTGTATGCCACCCCACCTAGTTACTAGTGATGACAGTGGAATATGATTTGGGGCAGTTGTTTCTGTTTGACTGCACTCGACTCTCACACTGCTGCAGTGACTGAGCTGATGAATTGATCATGAATTGACCCTGTAGTTTGATTTATTGAGTGTTACTGGTGTGTCCACTCCTTACTAGAGAGTGGACACACCACTGTCCTACAATTCGGACCAGAACTACGCAGCCCGGCTGTCCATGGCTACGAGACAACGCGGAACTCCGAGCACTGATGGCTGAGCGAGACGCCGCCCACGAGGACTGGCTCCAGTACGGATCGGAAGACGACCACGCCATCTACCGTCAACTCCGAAATCGAGTTAATAGCGAGCTCGTCAGCGCTCGGAAGAGTTTCCTCTGTGACCAGCTCGCTCGCCAAGATCATCGAGGCTTCTGGCGGCGACTGAAGCAGTTTGCCGTCCAGTCAGGTGCCGCTGGTGGGGGAGACTGCTCGGTGCTCGGACCGGAGCGCGTAGATGTATTTAACGAATACTTCTCCTCAGTGGGGGCTCAGGTCGCGGCGGAGCTGCGTTCTGATGTTGACTGCCAACTTGCCGTCGAACTACGTTTGCCGCGCCCTGTTACCGTGTGTTCGTCCAGCTTTGAGCTGAAACCTGCGACGTTACCTGAGCTCTCGGTCGCAATACGGCATATGAGTAACTCTAGAGCGGTAGGATTAGATGGTGTACCCATGTATGCCGTAAGGCAATATTTCCCTGTCGTAGGCCCCAGGCTGTTGCACTTGATTAACGCCACGATAGCCACCGGAGAGCTCCCTTCTGGATGGAAAACGGCGTTTGTAGTCCCGCTCCATAAGTCCGGTGACATCAGCAAGGCCTGTAATTTCCGACCGATATCACTACTGTTTGTTCTTTCAAAAATCGTAGAGCGAGTTGTTTGTAGCCAGCTGACCGATTATCTGCATGACAACAGTATCTTATCAGAATCGCAATTTGCATACCGACGAGGCCACAGTGTGGAGGATGCCATGGTCGACGCTGTTGAGGGAATGTCAACACGTATCGATTCCGGTTTTCTGGTATCGATTACGGCTCTAGACCTGAGCGAAGTATTCGACGGCGTCGACCATGGTATCCTCCTCAGCAAGATGGGTTGGTACGGGGTTCCTCCTCATTGGTTCGCGAACTATCTTTGTGACAGGAGGCAGGTAGTTCGCGGGGGTGCTTCGGTGATGCCGGTGTCATGTGGCGTTCCCCAAGGGTCTATTATAGGCCCTATACTCTTGTCTTACTGTAAATGAAATTCAAAATTTCCTTCCTCATGGGCGACTCATCAGCTATGCTGATGACACCCGGCTATTTGATTGTTCCCCAAAAGACAGTGCTAGCATGGCCTCTCTCAAAAACCGTCTAGAGGAGTCCCTTTTGTCCATCCAGATGTGGCTTAAGGTGAACTCTTTAAAAATGAACCCCGCAAAAACCATGTTCACCCTCTTGGGTACACAGCAGGCTGTGAAGGAAACTTCTGACTTTTTCTTCGAAATGTCTGGCCACAAATTCACGCCTTCAAAAACAATAAAAGTATTAGGCGTCATTGTTGACCAGTCTTTTACATGGGAGAACCACGTGTCGCTGGTTGTGCGCCGATGCACAGGGATTCTCGTCTCGCTGTACTGGTTTAGGCGTCATTTCACAACTGCTGCGCTACTCACCATCATTCGTGCCCATGTTTTTAGCCATATTTTATATTGTCTGCCTGTTTGGGCGAGTGCTTTTGGAAGCCAGCTGAAACGTGTTCAAAACTGTTGCATTTTGCGGCTCGCGTGGTCACGGGCACGCGGCGAACAGCGCGGATGACGCCTGTCCTCCGATCTCTTGGTTGGCTGAATGTTGAGGCTATGATCTCTGAGCGTGATTGTGTGAGAGTTTTTAGAGCGCTCAACAACCCAGCTGCACCGGGTGTGATACGCCGACTGTTCAGTCGGAGACGGGATACAGCCCTCCGTGAAACCTGTCTTGCTAGATCTGGCCAGCTCGCTCTTCCAAGGGTGAGACTGTCCGCCACCCAACGTACATTTTCGAAACGAGCTGCGACCACATGGAATGCGCTCCCTCCGGCTGTCCACCAGTGCACGTCGATTGGACAGTTAAGACGCAAGCTGAGGGAGATGCAGCAGAACGCGCGCGTTGAAATGTCACTGTGTTTGTTGAGCATGCCATTGCTTTTTTGGGCTGCCTTTTAGAAGCATGTACTTTACATAATGTGTGCTTTAACTTGTATGACGCAAACTTTCGAAAAACTGTGTTCGCACGGATTAAGTACGCACGCACGCACGCACGGACATACACACATATACATGCATACATACATACTAGGTCGTACTAGTTATCACTTTTAATTTTTAAGCTGTGACATTGTTATTTGTTATGAATGTTGTATATTTTGCTTTCTCAACTCATCATGATCTTTAAGCATGTATGTTCTGACTTCTGCCAATATTTATTATAATGAATTAGTTTTGTTTTGTTGTAATTGATAACTTGTGCTAAGCCCGGCATGAGACCGGCAAGCCTGAGAGTTCAGACACAGCTTCAGGCACAGGCAGCTTCAGGCCTGAATTTGGGTCCAGCGCCGGCTCCGTGGTCCTGAATTTTGCATCTCTATTTGACACCCATACCTGCTCTATCTGCTCTATCTAACCTGAAGACCGACAGTATGCAGCGTTTAAAATATATTTCGCCATCAAACTCTGCATCGTTCGGTCGGTTCTGACTAGTTGACACTGGGTTGCATAGGCACTACAGCACAGAGAGCGTCTGTCCGCCGGCAGACGGCGGCGGTACACTG
Source organism: Chirona hameri (assembly GCA_036785665.1). NCBI lineage: Eukaryota > Metazoa > Arthropoda > Thecostraca > Balanomorpha > Balanidae > Chirona > Chirona hameri. Next base: position 16,200 of record JAXIVJ010010876.1, on the reverse strand, counting down.
TCACTCTCTCCTCCTCCTCCCTCTCTCCACTCTCTCCAGAGGCGCCATACCGTCACACAACACACCCACACACGAGGACATATCACATGGAGCAATGTCCTCGACAGCAGACATCAGCACGCACTCTGCAGTTCTCGCTCATCCTCTCGCTATCGTTTTCGCTCTTGCTCACGCTCACGCTCTCGCTCACTCTCACGCAAACGCTCACGCTCTCGCTCTCGCTCTCGCTCACGCTCACGCTCACGCTCATGCCCACGCTCACGCTCACGCTCACGCTCACGCTCACGCTCACGCTCACGCTCACGCTCTCCCTCTCTCGACGAGTGTGTCCCAGCAGGACAGTAACACATGCCTCCTCCCACAGATGGAGCTGCAGCAGCCAGCCGGCCCGCCAGCTCCGACGGAACTGCAGGACGGTAACACTGCCCCCCCCCCCCCCCCCTCCCCCCTCCAGATGGAGCTGCAGCAGCCAGCCGGCCCGCCAGCTACGACGGAACTCAAACACCCACGAGCCCCACACAACTGAGTAACGCCGGCTCCGGCCACACACAACTGAGTAACGCCGGCTCCGGCCACCCACTCCAGACCGTCACACGTCACTGTGTGACGTCACCTGTCACACGGATGTGACGTCACGTTTGGCCAATGGTCTGGAAGACGGCGATGTGGCGAGAGGCAGAGACAGTGGCGGCCAGTGACGTGTTGGCTGTGCGGCTGGCGGTCCTATCCTCTACACACGCTACAGCCAGCTCCGTAGTCAGATCACAAACTGTCCACGCGGCCTCAACACGGCACTATACTATACACACGCCTTAACAACCTATAAATACGCAGCAGCAGCAGCAGCGGCATCAGCAGCGGCAGCGGCAGCAGCAGCGGCAGCAACATCAGCAGCAACATCAGCAGCGACGGCAGCAGCAGTAGCTGCTGCTGTTAACAATAGCAATTATAGCAGACAACACTGGTACAAATGTACAAATATAAAAATATCACATGGATTATGCGCGCATCAGCGCCTCGCAAGTCGCAACTGGTTTTGATTTCACACCGTCTCATTGGCCGGTTTAACTTGAGAGCGACCAATCAGAATCTGCCACGGACGACACGTCACCAGTTCTGCAGGCCAATCAGAGACAAGCACGGTGCAATCTCAGCTAGAGCCGGGGTCCCAGCTGGGCCTCGAGCACGTGTGCGGCGTCGTCGCGTCCCATGATGCGCAGTATGTTGAGCAGCTCTGTGGCGGCCGCCGAGGGCTCGGCGTGCCGAGCCCACCACAGGTCGAGCAGACACTCGGTCGGAGACTTCTTGGTCGCAAAGTAGTTGATGTACCTGACAACAAAAAACTCACCTGTAAGAACACTGCCGGGACTACTGTCCGGGCTTGGTGTCGTTTTACAACCCTTTTTCCTTACACATGTCATACCAGTTACAAAGAATAATGGTGGCAGTGTAGCAGCAAATAATACGAATGGTCAAAATGAGACACAATTGAATGCGTATTATGACTTATGAGGACACTAGTTGAATATAACCTTACATCACAAACACATAAAAACATAGACTCTGGCCTCAATACTGACCTGTTGACCTGCATCATCTGTGCCAGCATTCTCCAGTCGTTTCCCCGCGAGTTGGGCGGGTTCAGACACTGGCACAGCTTCTGTCGCGTCTCAGCAGTTAACCTGTCAATGTACAGATAGTTAGTGACGTCATTGGTGTGTACGTGACATCAGAAATGTAGGCATCGGAAGCAACAAAACAATCAGCGGCAATGAAACACCGCACCACAACAAACAAACACCACATATGAAGATTCGCATCCCAGACATCAAGAGCTTTAGGATTACGGATTTATGAAAGTCATGAACCATTTCTCCTGTTAACATTCAGCGAAAGCCTGACTGTTATAACCAGGGCAATAGAACACTGGGTACTCCAAAGTTTTTTTTAGTATGTACTAAAAATATACTATAAAACTAGAAAACATACCAACAAATGAAGGTCACTACCAGATTTGGAATACTATACCAAATATGGATGCACGACATTCGCGGCAAGTATGGCGTTCGTGTTTCAATCAAGAATAATACAGATTTGTACAGCCTTTCCATTCACTCCCGTGCAGTGGCATTCTTCGTCACCGACGGCAGTGTATTTATTGGTCCTCGTCTCGCTTTATGTTCCAGTTTCTGGTTAGTTAGTGGAATGTATTTATAATTGAATGATTTATTTTTTGTCAGTTCTGTGAGCAGTCATTGTCGTGTACCGCCTTGGAATTTGTGCCATTTTCTGGACATTTTGGGTCCAAAGAATTTTGCTCTCTTCATATTTCATATCAGGCCGCTCAATATTGTTTTCCCCGCAAGTTTGATAAGACTTCGCTCGGCCTTCGGCCTCGCTCGTAATATACATCCTTGACACCTAACTGGCTGAATTTGGTGACACTGTGTCGAGATAATTTTGTATGTACTCAATACTCATTGGTTATTTGCAGAACTTTGTACATACAAGTTATTGGTTCATTTCATATTCTTCTGTTGCGCTGAAGCGGCAGAGCCTGGACAACTCGGCGGCGACTGCTGTGTGTTGAATAGTGCAAGTCTGATTGGGTCTGCTGCCGTTGTACTGTGACTGGCGCATAAAGACATAAAGACATAAAAGAAAAGTGCAACAAAGAGCCTCTTGGGCCCATCCGAGGTTGCACCCCCCCCCCCCCCCATCCCCCCCCCCCTCCACCAGTCTCGCCCCTTCAAATCACCTTACTCTACCTGCATAAAAGAAGGCTAATCCCACGAGTATTTATGAACTAATCCCTTCTCTGTAAAGTATTTATCTAATCTAATTTTGAAGGAAGCAAGTGTCACTGCATCAGCGACATCCCCTGGTAGCATATTCCAATGTCCTACAACCCTTCTACTGAAAAATGACTGTCGTAGCCTAGTCCTACTTTGTTTCATAATGAGTTTATGCTGATGACCTCTACCTCGATTTTCCCTATTGAACTCAAACATACCCTTTAAATATCCAGAATGCTGACTATTTACAAATTTGAAGACTTCAATTAGATCTCCTCTTAGCCTTCTATATCTAAGTGAAAACATATCCAATTTCCTTAATCTATCTTCATAAGGTAAACTACCAAGACAATTAATCATTTTTGTTGCCATTTTTTGAACTCTTTCTAACAACCAGCAATCTTTCTCATATGTTGGAGACCAGGCTTGTACACAATACTCCAAATGTGGTCTAACGTATGCACAATACAGTTTTGTTATTACCTTTTCACTCTTGTAGGAAACATTTCTGTTAATGGCCCCTAGCATTCTAAGTGCCTTTTTCCTAGCTTCTACAACCTGGTCTGACGCTGATAGTCTATTGTTTACCACGACACCTAAATCTCTTTCCTTTTCAATCTGCTCCATTTTCTGCCCACCCATTTCATACCTATGTTTACTGCTAACCCATCCAGCGTGCATAATCTTACATTTACTCAAATTGAATTTCATCTGCCATGCTTCAGACCACTCAACTAGCTTGTCCAGATCTGATTGAAAAACATCCTGATCATGTTTTCCTCTAATAATCCTGACAACTTTTAGATCGTCTGCAAATTTCAAGACTTTGCTGTCTATACTGTTCTCAATTGCATTCACAAATATTATAAAAAGCAATGGGCCCAGGACTGAGCCCTGTGGAACCC
>JAXIVJ010010876.1:5000-7500 GCA_036785665.1 Chirona hameri | reverse complement strand
GAGATAGAGATAGAGATAGAGATAGAGATAGAGATAGAGATAGAGATAGAGATAGAGATAGAGATAGAGATAGAGATAGAGATAGAGATAGAGATAGAGATAGAGATAGAGATAGAGATAGAGATAGAGATAGAGATAGAGATAGAGATAGAGATAGAGATAGAGATAGAGATAGAGATAGAGATAGAGATAGAGATAGAGATAGAGATAGAGATAGAGATAGAGATAGAGATAGAGATAGAGATAGAGATAGAGAGAGAGATAGAGGAGAGATAGAGGAGAGATAGAGGAGAGATAGAGGAGAGATAGAGGAGAGATAGAGGAGAGATAGAGGAGAGATAGAGGAGAGATAGAGGAGAGATAGAGGAGAGATAGAGGAGAGATAGAGGAGAGATAGAGGAGAGATAGAGGAGAGATAGAGGAGAGATAGAGGAGAGATAGAGGAGAGATAGAGGAGAGATAGAGGAGAGATAGAGGAGAGATAGAGGAGAGATAGAGGAGAGATAGAGGAGAGATAGAGGAGAGATAGAGGAGAGATAGAGGAGAGATAGAGGAGAGATAGAGGAGAGATAGAGGAGAGATAGAGGAGAGATAGAGGAGAGATAGAGGAGAGATAGAGGAGAGATAGAGGAGAGATAGAGGAGAGATAGAGGAGAGATAGAGGAGAGATAGAGGAGAGATAGAGGAGAGATAGAGGAGAGATAGAGGAGAGATAGAGGAGAGATAGAGGAGAGATAGAGGAGAGATAGAGGAGAGATAGAGGAGAGATAGAGGAGAGATAGAGGAGAGATAGAGGAGAGATAGAGGAGAGATAGAGGAGAGATAGAGGAGAGATAGAGGAGAGATAGAGGAGAGATAGAGGAGAGATAGAGGAGAGATAGAGGAGAGATAGAGGAGAGATAGAGGAGAGATAGAGGAGAGATAGAGGAGAGATAGAGGAGAGATAGAGGAGAGATAGAGGAGAGATAGAGGAGAGATAGAGGAGAGATAGAGGAGAGATAGAGGAGAGATAGAGGAGAGATAGAGGAGAGATAGAGGAGAGATAGAGGAGAGATAGAGGAGAGATAGAGGAGAGATAGAGGAGAGATAGAGGAGAGATAGAGGAGAGATAGAGGAGAGATAGAGGAGAGATAGAGGAGAGATAGAGGAGAGATAGAGGAGAGATAGAGGAGAGATAGAGGAGAGATAGAGGAGAGATAGAGGAGAGATAGAGGAGAGATAGAGGAGAGATAGAGGAGAGATAGAGGAGAGATAGAGGAGAGATAGAGGAGAGATAGAGGAGAGATAGAGGAGAGATAGAGGAGAGATAGAGGAGAGATAGAGGAGAGATAGAGGAGAGATAGAGGAGAGATAGAGGAGAGATAGAGGAGAGATAGAGGAGAGATAGAGGAGAGATAGAGGAGAGATAGAGGAGAGATAGAGGAGAGATAGAGGAGAGATAGAGGAGAGATAGAGGAGAGATAGAGGAGAGATAGAGGAGAGATAGAGGAGAGATAGAGGAGAGATAGAGGAGAGATAGAGGAGAGATAGAGGAGAGATAGAGGAGAGATAGAGGAGAGATAGAGGAGAGATAGAGGAGAGATAGAGGAGAGATAGAGGAGAGATAGAGGAGAGATAGAGGAGAGATAGAGGAGAGATAGAGGAGAGATAGAGGAGAGATAGAGGAGAGATAGAGAGAGATAGAGAGATAGAGAGATAGAGAGATAGAGAGATAGAGAGATAGAGAGATAGAGAGATAGAGAGATAGAGAGATAGAGAGATAGAGAGATAGAGAGATAGAGAGATAGAGAGATAGAGAGATAGAGAGATAGAGAGATAGAGAGATAGAGAGATAGAGAGATAGAGAGATAGAGAGATAGAGAGATAGAGAGATAGAGAGATAGAGAGATAGAGAGATAGAGAGATAGAGAGATAGAGAGATAGAGAGATATATCTCTCTATCTCTCTATCTCTCTATCTCTCTATCTCTCTATCTCTCTATCTCTCTATCTCTCTATCTCTATCTCTCTATCTCTCTATCTCTCTATCTCTCTATCTCTCTATCTCTCTATCTCTCTATCTCTCTATCTCTCTATCTCTCTATCTCTCTATCTCTCTATCTCTCTATCTCTCTATCTCTCTATCTCTCTATCTCTCTATCTCTCTATCTCTCTATCTCTCTATCTCTCTATCTCTCTATCTCTCTATCTCTCTATCTCTCTATCTCTCTATCTCTCTATCTCTCTATCTCTCTATCTCTCTATCTCTCTATCTCTCTATCTCTCTATCTCTCTATCTCTCTATCTCTCTATCTCTCTATCTCTCTATCTCTCTATCTCTCTATCTCTCTATCTCTCTATCTCTCTATCTCTCTATCTCTCTATCTCTCTATCTCTCTATCTCTCTATCTCTCTATCTCTCTATCTCTCTATCTCTCTATCTCTCTATCTCTCTATCTCTCTATCTCTCTATCTCTCTATCTCTCTATCTCTCTATCTCTCTATCTCTCTATCTCTCTATC
>JAXIVJ010010875.1:42500-45638 GCA_036785665.1 Chirona hameri | reverse complement strand
CAACACCGCCTCCGGGCATGATGATGATAATGATGATGATGATGATGATGATGATGATGATGATGATGATGATGATGATGATGATGATGATGATGATGATGATGATGATGATGATGATGATGATGATGATGATGATGATGATGATGATGATGATGATGATGATGATGATGATGATGATGATGATGATGTTGCTGATGATGATGTTGCTGATGATGATGTTGCTGATGATGATGTTTCTGAGGATGATGTTGCTGATGATGATGTTGCTGATGAGGATGTTGCTGATGATGATGTTGCGGATGATGATGTTGCTGATGATGATGTTGATGATGATGTTGATGATGATGTTGCTGATGATGTTGCTGATGATGTTGCTGATGATGTTGATGATGATGTTGATGATGATGTTGATGATGATGTTGATGATGATGTTGATGATGATGTTGATGATGATGTTGCTGATGATGTTGCTGATGATGTTGATGATGATGTTGCTGATGATGTTGCTGATGATGTTGCTGATGATGACGTGAGACGGTGTGGTATGCCCGGAGGCGGTGTTGTATGCCCGGAGGCGGTGTTGTATGCCCGCAGGCGGTGTGGTATGCCCGGAGGCGGTGTTGTATGCCCGGAGGCGGTGTTGTATGCCCGGAGGCGGTGTGGTATGCCCGGAGGCGGTGTAGTATGCCCGGAGGCGGTGTTGTATGCCCGGAGGCGGTGTGGTATGCCCGGAGGCGGTGTAGTATGCCCGGAGGCGGTGTTGTATGCCCGGAGGCGGTGTGGTATGCCCGGAGGCGGTGTGGTATGCCCGGAGGCGGTGTAGTTTGCCCGGAGGCGGTGTTGTATGCCCGGAGGCGGTGTGGTATGCCAGGAGGCGGTGTAGTATGCCCGGAGGCGGTGTTGTATGCCCGGAGGCGGTGTGGTATGCCCGGAGGCGGTACAACACCGCCTCCGGGCATGATGATGATGATAATGATGATGATGATGATGATGATGATGATGATGATGATGATGATGATGATGATGATGATGATGATGATGATGATGATGATGATGATGATGATGATGATGATGATGAAGATGATGATGATGATGATGATGATGATGATGATGATGATGATGATGATGATGATGATGATGATGATGATGATGATGATGATGATGATGATGATGATGATGATGATGATGATGATGATGATGATGATGATGATGAAGATGATGATGTTGATGATGATGTTGATGATGATGTTGATGATGATGTTGATGATGATGTTGATGATGATGTTGATGATGATGTTGATGATGATGTTGATGATGATGTTGATGATGATGTTGATGATGATGTTCATGATGATGTTGATGTTGATGATGATGTTGATGATGATGTTGATGATGATGTTGATGATGATGTTGATGATGATGTTGCTGATGATGTTGCTGATGATGTTGCTGATGATGTTGCTGATGATGTTGCTGATGATGTTGCTGGTGATGTTGCTGATGATGTTGCTGGTGATGTTGCTGATGATGACGTGAGACGGTGTGGTATGCCCGGAGGCGGTGTTGTATGCCCGGAGGCGGTGTTGTATGCCCGGAGGCGGTGTTGTATGCCCGGAGGCGGTGTTGTATGCCCGGAGGCGGTGTGGTATGCCCGGAGGCGGTGTTGTATGCCCAGAGGCGGTGTTGTATGCCCGGAGGCGGTGTGATATGCCCGGAGGCGGTGTTGTATGCCCGGAGGCGGTGTTTTATGCCCTGAGGCGGTCTGGTATGCCCGGAGGCGGTTTAGTATGCCCGGAGGCGGTGTTGTATGCCCGGAGGCGGTGTGGTATGCCCGGAGGCGGTGCAGTATGCCCGGAGGCGGTGTTGTATGCCCGGAGGCGGTGTGGTATGCCCGGAGGCGGTGTAGTATGCCCGGAGGCGGTGTTGTTTGCCCGGAGGCGGTGTGGTATGCCCGGAGGCGGTGTAGTATGCCCGGAGGCGGTGTTGTATGCCCGGAGGCGGTGTGGTATGCCCGGAGGCGGTACAATACCGCCTCCGGGCATGATGATGATAATGATGATGATGATGATGATGATGATGATGATGATGATGATGATGATGATGATGATGATGATGATGATGATGATGATGATGATGATGATGATGTTGCTGATGATGATGTTGCTGATGATGATGTTGCTGATGATGATGTTGTTGATGATGTTGCTGATGATGTTGCTGATGATGTTGCTGATGATGTTGCTGATGATGTTGATGATGATGTTGATGATGATGTTGATGATGATGTTGATGATGATGTTGCTGATGATGTTGCTGATGATGTTGCTGATGATGTTGCTGATGATGTTGCTGATGATGTTGCTGGTGATGTTGCTGATGATGTTGCTGATGATGTTGCTGATGATGACGTGAGACGGTGTGGTATGCCCGGAGGCGGTGTTGTATGCCCGGAGGCGGTGTTGTATGCCCGGAGGCGGTGTGGTATGCCCGGAGGCGGTGTTGTATGACCGGAGGCGGTGTTGTATGCCCGGAGGCGGTGTGGTATGCCCGGAGGCGGTGTTGTATGCCCGGAGGCGGTGTTGTATGCCCTGAGGCGGTCTGGTATGCCCGGAGGCGGTGTAGTATGCCCGCAGGCGGTGTTGTATGCCCGGAGGCGGTGTGGTATGCCCGGAGGCGGTGCAGTATGCCCGGAGGCGGTGTTGTATGCCCGGAGGCGGTGTGGTATGCCCGGAGGCGGTGTAGTATGCCCGGAGGCGGTGTTGTATGCCCGGAGGCGGTGTGGTATGCCCGGAGGCGGTGTAGTATGCCCGGAGGCGGTGTTGTATGCCCGGAGGCGGTGTGGTATGCCCGGAGGCGGTACAACACCGCCTCCGGGCATGATGATGATAATGATGATGATGATGATGATGATGATGATGATGATGATGATGATGATGATGATGATGATGATGATGATGATGATGATGATGATGATGATGATGATGATGATGATGATGATGATGATGATGATGATGATGATGATGATGATGATGATGATGATGATGATGATGATGATGATGATGATGATGATGATGATGATGATGATGATGATGATGATGATGATGATGATGATGATGATGATGTTGCTGATGATGATGT
>JAXIVJ010010875.1:17500-25000 GCA_036785665.1 Chirona hameri | reverse complement strand
GATGATGATGTTGATGATGATGTTGATGATGATGTTGCTGATGATGTTGCTGATGATGTTGCTGATGATGTTGATGATGATGTTGATGATGATGTTGATGATGATGTTGATGATGATGTTGATGATGATGTTGATGATGATGTTGCTGATGATGTTGCTGATGATGTTGATGATGATGTTGCTGATGATGTTGCTGATGATGTTGCTGATGATGACGTGAGACGGTGTGGTATGCCCGGAGGCGGTGTTGTATGCCCGGAGGCGGTGTTGTATGCCCGGAGGCGGTGTGGTATGCCCGGAGGCGGTGTTGTATGCCCGGAGGCGGTGTTGTATGCCCGGAGGCGGTGTGGTATGCCCGGAGGCGGTGTAGTATGCCCGGAGGCGGTGTTGTATGCCCGGAGGCGGTGTGGTATGCCCGGAGGCGGTGTAGTATGCCCGGAGGCGGTGTTGTATGCCCGGAGGCGGTGTGGTATGCCCGGAGGCGGTGTGGTATGCCCGGAGGCGGTGTAGTTTGCCCGGAGGCGGTGTTGTATGCCCGGAGGCGGTGTGGTATGCCAGGAGGCGGTGTAGTATGCCCGGAGGCGGTGTTGTATGCCCGGAGGCGGTGTGGTATGCCCGGAGGCGGTACAACACCGCCTCCGGGCATGATGATGATGATAATGATGATGATGATGATGATGATGATGATGATGATGATGATGATGATGATGATGATGATGATGATGATGATGATGATGATGATGATGATGATGATGATGATGATGATGATGATGATGATGATGATGATGATGATGATGATGATGATGATGATGATGATGATGATGATGATGATGATGATGATGATGATGATGATGATGATGATGATGATGATGATGAAGATGATGATGATGATGATGATGATGATGTTGCTGATGATGATGTTGCTGATGATGATGTTGCTGATGATGATGTTGTTGATGATGTTGCTCATGATGTTGATGATGATGTTGCTGATTATGTTGCTGATGATGTTGATGATGATGTTGATGATGATGTTGATGATGATGTTGATGATGATGTTGATGATGATGTTGATGATGATGTTGATGATGATGTTGATGATGATGTTGATGATGATGTTGATGATGATGTTGATGATGATGTTGATGTTGATGATGATGTTGATGATGATGTTGATGATGATGTTAATGATGATGTTGATGATGATGTTGCTGATGATGTTGCTGATGATGTTGCTGATGATGTTGCTGATGATGTTGCTGATGATGTTGCTGGTGATGTTGCTGATGATATTGCTGATGATGTTGCTGATGATGACGTGAGAAAGTGTGGTATGCCCGGAGGCGGTGTTGTATGCCCGGAGGCGGTGTTGTATGCCCGGAGGCGGTGTGGTATGCCCGGAGGCGGTGCAGTATGCCCGGAGGCGGTGTTGTATGCCCGGAGGCGGTGTGGTATGCCCGGAGGCGGTGTAGTATGCCCGGAGGCGGTGTTGTTTGCCCGGAGGCGGTGTGGTATGCCCGGAGGCGGTGTAGTATGCCCGGAGGCGGTGTTGTGTGCCCGGAGGCGGTGTGGTATGCCCGGAGGCGGTACAACACCGCCTCCGGGCATGATGATGATAATGATGATGATGATGATGATGATGATGATGATGATGATGATGATGATGATGATGATGATGATGATGATGATGATGATGATGATGATGATGATGATGTTGCTGATGATGATGTTGCTGATGATGATGTTGCTAATGATGATGTTGTTGATGATGTTGCTGATGATGTTGCTGATGATGTTGCTGATGATGTTGCTGATGATGTTGATGATGATGTTGATGATGATGTTGATGATGATGTTGATGATGATGTTGATGATGATGTTGCTGATGATGTTGCTGATGATGTTGCTGATGATGTTGCTGATGATGTTGCTGATGATGTTGCTGGTGATGTTGCTGATGATGTTGCTGATGATGTTGCTGATGATGACGTGAGACGGTGTGGTATGCCCGGAGGCGGTGTAGTATGCCCGGAGGCGGTGTTGTATGCCAGGAGGCGGTGTGGTATGCCCGGAGGCGGTACAACACCGCCTCCGGGCATGATGATGATAATGATGATGATGATGATGATGATGATGATGATGATGATGATGATGATGATGATGATGATGATGATGATGATGATGATGATGATGATGATGATGATGATGATGATGATGATGATGATGATGATGATGATGATGATGATGATGATGATGATGATGATGATGATGTTGCTGATGATGATGTTGCTGATGATGATGTTGCTGATGATGATGTTTCTGAGGATGATGTTGCTGATGATGATGTTGCTGATGAGGATGTTGCTGATGATGATGTTGCGGATGATGATGTTGCTGATGATGATGTTGATGATGATGTTGATGATGATGTTGCTGATGATGTTGCTGATGATGTTGCTGATGATGTTGATGATGATGTTGATGATGATGTTGATGATGATGTTGATGATGATGTTGATGATGATGTTGATGATGATGTTGCTGATGATGTTGCTGATGATGTTGATGATGATGTTGCTGATGATGTTGCTGATGATGTTGCTGATGATGACGTGAGACGGTGTGGTATGCCCGGAGGCGGTGTTGTATGCCCGGAGGCGGTGTTGTATGCCCGCAGGCGGTGTGGTATGCCCGGAGGCGGTGTTGTATGCCCGCAGGCGGTGTTGTATGCCCGGAGGCGGTGTGGTATGCCCGGAGGCGGTGTAGTATGCCCGGAGGCGGTGTTGTATGCCCGGAGGCGGTGTGGTATGCCCGGAGGCGGTGTAGTATGCCCGGAGGCGGTGTTGTATGCCCGGAGGCGGTGTGGTATGCCCGGAGGCGGTGTGGTATGCCCGGAGGCGGTGTAGTTTGCCCGGAGGCGGTGTTGTATGCCCGGAGGCGGTGTGGTATGCCAGGAGGCGGTGTAGTATGCCCGGAGGCGGTGTTGTATGCCCGGAGGCGGTGTGGTATGCCCGGAGGCGGTACAACACCGCCTCCGGGCATGATGATGATGATAATGATGATGATGATGATGATGATGATGATGATGATGATGATGATGATGATGATGATGATGATGATGATGATGATGATGATGATGATGATGATGATGATGATGATGATGAAGATGATGATGATGATGATGATGATGATGATGATGATGATGATGATGATGATGATGATGATGATGATGATGATGATGATGATGATGATGATGATGATGATGATGATGATGATGATGATGATGATGATGATGATGAAGATGATGATGTTGATGATGATGTTGATGATGATGTTGATGATGATGTTGATGATGATGTTGATGATGATGTTGATGATGATGTTGATGATGATGTTGATGATGATGTTGATGATGATGTTGATGATGATGTTCATGATGATGTTGATGTTGATGATGATGTTGATGATGATGTTGATGATGATGTTGATGATGATGTTGATGATGATGTTGCTGATGATGTTGCTGATGATGTTGCTGATGATGTTGCTGATGATGTTGCTGATGATGTTGCTGGTGATGTTGCTGATGATGTTGCTGGTGATGTTGCTGATGATGACGTGAGACGGTGTGGTATGCCCGGAGGCGGTGTTGTATGCCCGGAGGCGGTGTTGTATGCCCGGAGGCGGTGTTGTATGCCCGGAGGCGGTGTGGTATGCCCGGAGGCGGTGTTGTATGCCCAGAGGCGGTGTTGTATGCCCGGAGGCGGTGTGATATGCCCGGAGGCGGTGTTGTATGCCCGGAGGCGGTGTTTTATGCCCTGAGGCGGTCTGGTATGCCCGGAGGCGGTTTAGTATGCCCGGAGGCGGTGTTGTATGCCCGGAGGCGGTGTGGTATGCCCGGAGGCGGTGCAGTATGCCCGGAGGCGGTGTTGTATGCCCGGAGGCGGTGTGGTATGCCCGGAGGCGGTGTAGTATGCCCGGAGGCGGTGTTGTTTGCCCGGAGGCGGTGTGGTATGCCCGGAGGCGGTGTAGTATGCCCGGAGGCGGTGTTGTATGCCCGGAGGCGGTGTGGTATGCCCGGAGGCGGTACAATACCGCCTCCGGGCATGATGATGATAATGATGATGATGATGATGATGATGATGATGATGATGATGATGATGATGATGATGATGATGATGATGATGATGATGATGATGATGATGATGATGATGTTGCTGATGATGATGTTGCTGATGATGATGTTGCTGATGATGATGTTGTTGATGATGTTGCTGATGATGTTGCTGATGATGTTGCTGATGATGTTGCTGATGATGTTGATGATGATGTTGATGATGATGTTGATGATGATGTTGATGATGATGTTGCTGATGATGTTGCTGATGATGTTGCTGATGATGTTGCTGATGATGTTGCTGATGATGTTGCTGGTGATGTTGCTGATGATGTTGCTGATGATGTTGCTGATGATGACGTGAGACGGTGTGGTATGCCCGGAGGCGGTGTTGTATGCCCGGAGGCGGTGTTGTATGCCCGGAGGCGGTGTGGTATGCCCGGAGGCGGTGTTGTATGACCGGAGGCGGTGTTGTATGCCCGGAGGCGGTGTGGTATGCCCGGAGGCGGTGTTGTATGCCCGGAGGCGGTGTTGTATGCCCTGAGGCGGTCTGGTATGCCCGGAGGCGGTGTAGTATGCCCGCAGGCGGTGTTGTATGCCCGGAGGCGGTGTGGTATGCCCGGAGGCGGTGCAGTATGCCCGGAGGCGGTGTTGTATGCCCGGAGGCGGTGTGGTATGCCCGGAGGCGGTGTAGTATGCCCGGAGGCGGTGTTGTATGCCCGGAGGCGGTGTGGTATGCCCGGAGGCGGTGTAGTATGCCCGGAGGCGGTGTTGTATGCCCGGAGGCGGTGTGGTATGCCCGGAGGCGGTACAACACCGCCTCCGGGCATGATGATGATAATGATGATGATGATGATGATGATGATGATGATGATGATGATGATGATGATGATGATGATGATGATGATGATGATGATGATGATGATGATGATGATGATGATGATGATGATGATGATGATGATGATGATGATGATGATGATGATGATGATGATGATGATGATGATGATGATGATGATGATGATGATGATGATGATGATGATGATGATGATGATGATGATGATGATGATGATGTTGCTGATGATGATGTTGCTGATGATGATGTTGCTGATGATGATGTTGTTGATGATGTTGCTGATGATGTTGCTGATGATGTTGCTGATGATGTTGCTGATGATGTTGATGATGATGTTGATGATGATGTTGATGATGATGTTGATGATGATGTTGATGATGATGTTGATGATGATGTTGATGATGATGTTGATGATGATGTTGATGTTGATGATGATGTTAATGATGATGTTGATGATGATGTTGATGATGATGTTGCTGATGATATTGCTGATGATGTTGCTGATGATGTTGCTGGTGATGTTGCTGATGATGTTGCTGATGATGTTGCTGATGATGTTGCTGATGATGACGTGAGACGGTGTGGTATGCCCGTTTGCGGTGTTGTATGCCCGGAGGCGGTGTTGTATGCCCGGAGGCGGTGTGGTATGCCCGGAGGCGGTGTTGTATGCCCGGAGGCGGTGTAGTATGCCCGGAGGCGGTGTTGTATGCCCGGAGGCGGTGTGGTATGCCCGGAGGCGGTACAACACCGCCTCCGGGCATGATGATGATAATGATGATGATGATGATGATGATGTTGCTGATGATGATTTTGCTGATGATGATGTTGCTGATGATGATGTTGTTGATGATGTTGCTCATGATGTTGATGATGATGTTGCTGATTATGTTGCTGATGATGTTGATGATGATGTTGATGATGATGTTGATGATGATGTTGATGATGATGTTGATGATGATGTTGATGATGATGTTGATGATGATGTTGATGATGATGTTGATGATGATGTTGATGATGATGTTCATGATGATGTTGATGTTGATGATGATGTTGATGATGATGTTGATGACGATGTTGATGATGATATTGATGATGATGTTGCTGATGATGTTGCTGATGATGTTGCTGATGATGTTGCTGATGATGTTGCTGATGATGTTGCTGGTGATGTTGCTGATGATGTTGCTGATGATGTTGCTGATGATGACGTGAGACGGTGTGGTATGCCCGGAGGCGGTGTTGTATGCCCGGAGGCGGTGTTGTATGCCCGGAGGCGGTGTGGTATGCCCGGAGGCGGTGTTGTATGCCCGGAGGCGGTGTTGTATGCCCGGAGGCGGTGTGGTATGCCCGGAGGCGGTGTTGTATGCCCGGAGGCGGTGTTGTATGCCCTGAGGCGGTCTGGTATGCCCGGAGGCGGTGTAGTATGCCCGGAGGCGGTGTTGTATGCCCGGAGGCGGTGTGGTATGCCCGGAGGCGGTGCAGTATGCCCGGAGGCGGTGTTGTATGCCCGGAGGCGGTGTGGTATGCCCGGAGGCGATGTAGTATGCCCGGAGGCGGTGTTGTATGCCCGGAGGCGGTGTGGTATTCCCGGAGGCGGTGTAGTATGCCCGGAGGCGGTGTTGTATGCCCGGAGGCGGTGTGGTATGCCCGGAGGCGGTACAACACCGCCTCCGGGCATGATGATGATAATGATGATGATGATGATGATGATGATGATGATGATGATGATGATGATGATGATGATGATGATGATGATGATGATGATGATGATGATGATGATGATGATGATGATGATGATGATGATGATGATGATGATGTTGCTGATGATGATGTTGCTGATGATGATGTTGCTGAGGATGATGTTGCTGATGATGATGATGATGATGATGATGATGATGATGATGATGATGATGATGATGATGATGATGATGATGATGATGATGATGATGATGATGATGATGATGATGATGATGATGATGATGATGATGATGATGATGATGATGATGATGATGATGATGATGATGATGATGATGTTGCTGATGATGATGTTGCTGATGATGATGTTGCTGTTGATGATGATGTTGATGATGATGTTGCTGATGATGTTGCTGATGATGTTGCTGAAGATGTTGATGATGATGTTGCTGGTGATGTTGCTGATGATGTTGCTGATGATGTTGCTGATGATGTTGCTGATGATGACGTGAGACGGTTTGGTATGCCCGGAGGCGGTGTTGTATGCCCGGAGGCGGTGTTGTATGCCCGGAGGCGGTGTGGTATGCCCGGAGGCGGTGTTGTATGACCGGAGGCGGTGTTGTATGCCCGGAGGCGGTGTGGTATGCCCGGAGGCGGTGTAGTATGCCCGGAGGCGGTGTTGTATGCCCGGAGGCGGTGTGGTATGCCCGGAGGCGGTGTAGTATGCCCGGAGGCGGTGTTGTATGCCCGGAGGCGGTGTGGTATGCCCGGAGGCGGTGTAGTATGCCCGGAGGCGGTGTTGTATGCCCGGAGGCGGTGTGGTATGCCCGGAGGC
>JAXIVJ010010875.1:0-2500 GCA_036785665.1 Chirona hameri | reverse complement strand
GAGGCGGTGTTGTATGCCCGGAGGCGGTGTGGTATGCCCGGAGGCGGTACAACACCGCCTCCGGGCATGATGATGATGATAATGATGATGATGATGATGATGATGATGATGATGATGATGATGATGATGATGATGATGATGATGATGATGATGATGATGATGATGATGATGATGATGATGATGATGATGATGATGATGATGATGATGATGATGATGATGATGATGATGATGATGAAGATGATGATGTTGATGATGATGTTGATGATGATGTTGATGATGATGTTGATGATGATGTTGATGATGATGTTGATGATGATGTTGATGATGATGTTGATGATGATGTTGATGATGATGTTGATGATGATGTTCATGATGATGTTGATGTTGATGATGATGTTGATGATGATGTTGATGATGATGTTGATGATGATGTTGATGATGATGTTGATGATGATGTTGCTGATGATGTTGCTGATGATGTTGCTGATGATGTTGCTGATGATGTTGCTGGTGATGTTGCTGATGATGTTGCTGGTGATGTTGCTGATGATGACGTGAGACGGTGTGGTATGCCCGGAGGCGGTGTTGTATGCCCGGAGGCGGTGTTGTATGCCCGGAGGCGGTGTTGTATGCCCGGAGGCGGTGTTGTATGCCCGGAGGCGGTGTGGTATGCCCGGAGGCGGTGTTGTATGCCCAGAGGCGGTGTTGTATGCCCGGAGGCGGTGTGATATGCCCGGAGGCGGTGTTGTATGCCCGGAGGCGGTGTTTTATGCCCTGAGGCGGTCTGGTATGCCCGGAGGCGGTTTAGTATGCCCGGAGGCGGTGTTGTATGCCCGGAGGCGGTGTGGTATGCCCGGAGGCGGTGCAGTATGCCCGGAGGCGGTGTTGTATGCCCGGAGGCGGTGTGGTATGCCCGGAGGCGGTGTATTATGCCCGGAGGCGGTGTTGTTTGCCCGGAGGCGGTGTGGTATGCCCGGAGGCGGTGTAGTATGCCCGGAGGCGGTGTTGTATGCCCGGAGGCGGTGTGGTATGCCCGGAGGCGGTACAACACCGCCTCAGGGCATGATGATGATAATGATGATGATGATGATGATGATGATGATGATGATGATGATGATGATGATGATGATGATGATGATGATGATGATGATGATGATGATGATGATGATGATGTTGCTGATGATGATGTTGCTGATGATGATGTTGCTGATGATGATGTTGTTGATGATGTTGCTGATGATGTTGCTGATGATGTTGCTGATGATGTTGCTGATGATGTTGCTGATGATGTTGATGATGATGTTGATGATGATGTTGATGATGATGTTGATGATGATGTTGATGATGATGTTGCTGATGATGTTGCTGATGATGTTGCTGATGATGTTGCTGATGATGTTGCTGATGATGTTGCTGGTGATGTTGCTGATGATGTTGCTGATGATGTTGCTGATGATGACGTGAGACGGTGTGGTATGCCCGGAGGCGGTGTTGTATGCCCGGAGGCGGTGTTGTATGCCCGGAGGCGGTGTGGTATGCCCGGAGGCGGTGTTGTATGACCGGAGGCGGTGTTGTATGCCCGGAGGCGGTGTGGTATGCCCGGAGGCGGTGTTGTATGCCCGGAGGCGGTGTTGTATGCCCTGAGGCGGTCTGGTATGCCCGGAGGCGGTGTAGTATGCCCGCAGGCGGTGTTGTATGCCCGGAGGCGGTGTGGTATGCCCGGAGGCGGTGCAGTATGCCCGGAGGCGGTGTTGTATGCCCGGAGGCGGTGTGGTATGCCCGGAGGCGGTGTAGTATGCCCGGAGGCGGTGTTGTATGCCCGGAGGCGGTGTGGTATGCCCGGAGGCGGTGTAGTATGCCCGGAGGCGGTGTTGTATGCCCGGAGGCGGTGTGGTATGCCCGGAGGCGGTACAACACCGCCTCCGGGCATGATGATGATAATGATGATGATGATGATGATGATGATGATGATGATGATGATGATGATGATGATGATGATGATGATGATGATGATGATGATGATGATGATGATGATGATGATGATGATGATGATGATGATGATGATGATGATGATGATGATGATGATGATGATGATGATGATGATGATGATGATGATGATGATGATGATGATGATGATGATGATGATGATGATGATGATGATGATGATGATGATGATGTTGCTGATGATGATGTTGCTGATGATGATGTTGCTGATGATGATGTTGTTGATGATGTTGCTGATGATGTTGCTGATGATGTTGCTGATGATGTTGCTGATGATGTTGATGATGATGTTGATGATGATGTTGATGATGATGTTGATGATGATGTTGATGATGATGTTGATGATGATGTTGATGATGATGTTGATGATGATGTTGATGTTGATGATGATGTTAATGATGATGTTGATGATGATGTTGATGATGATGTTGCTGATGATGTTGCTGATGATGTTGCTGATGATGTTGCTGGTGATGTTGCTGATGATGTTGCTGAT
>JAXIVJ010010874.1:37500-45648 GCA_036785665.1 Chirona hameri | reverse complement strand
TCCGAATCTTTTAGAATGGATGGATTTCCGAGGTCAGGCCCCGCGCTAAGCATAGCTTGTTGCGCAGGCCCCTGACCCCACCACCCGATCAAGCAATTGCGTCTGACAGAATTTAGCAGTGAAAGTTGTACGCGCCCGACATACCCTGGACACGGTCCGCCCCGCCCCTCTGACGTCACCTGACCTTGAGTGTGACCGTTGCCACCGGCCACAGGCCATCCCAGTCAGGGGCAAATAGCGAGCGCCGAAGCGACTCGAACCCGGACTGCCACTACCGGATGAGGTCGGAAGTCCTGCGCTCTCCCAACTGAGCTACAGGGGCGGACACAGTTACATAATATGGTTGAGCTCGCAATGATGCGAGGAAACGTTTGGCTATTTCGGATATTTTTTTACCCGTGACCTCGTGACCCGGTTTTCCATGAAATACATTGATCTGCATCACCTCAATGTTCATTTTTGTCTGAAGTCAAATCAGCAGTGTTTAAAAATTACTTTTTGGTTAGGTGTGCAGATAAAAAAAATACTTTTGAAGGATGAGAAAATCCAGCATGGAAAATTATGATTTTCAAAGAGAATGGGAATTTTGACCACATAATATTCAATGCGGGAAAATAACTACCCAACTTGCTAATTTTCATCCATTGTTAGAGGAAAATGTCACACCAAGTCAGGTATAACCTGATTGTTGGTAACTGTCGTGTTTGCGGGCGTAATCCGATGAGTTTTTAGAATTGTGTGAGACTTCTTCGAATTTGCCCCTCTCAAAAAACACCGTTCTGATCCGCCAATGCCTATGAGAACATAATTAATTGTCACACGGTGACTTGGTCAATATGGTGCAGCAAAACAAAAATATGCCTATATAATTCCCAGTTCCAATTAAATTGGTTCAAGAAAGCATTTTTAATTATCTAAACTAACAGCCGGTGTTGGTGGTATCTCTTAGAACTAGGGGCTCCGCCACAGGGGGGACGGGGGGACGAGCCTCCCCCTCCCCCCCCCCCCCCACACACACACTTTTTGGACTTCTAACATTACGCATATGGGCGTTGCATGAAATACTCTACTTCAGAATGGCTCTGGCGCCCCCCCCCCCAACTTTCGAAACATGGCGGAGCTCTTGCTTAGAACTACCCTAGGGCAAGCTGACACATACTTGGGTGAAATAAACCTAAAACTTCACCAAATACCATATCATCAACAGCAACCAACCAAGTCAGATGTCAACAAGTTGAAAGACAAGACCACGGCACAGTCTGAGCCACGCAACTCGAAACGGTACGATAATACCGGAGACCGAATGTTCCTACGGTAATTCGAATACTCAACTTTTTTGTCTCATCTCAATTCTCATCCTTCTCACATGGCTGCATAAAACAATGAATAACTTCTTTAAAAAACTAGTTTTCTGTTTTAAAAAATCTGACGTATTCAGAAAAGATCAGCGAACAATCGAATGTTTCATTTATAAAATAATTCGGTTTAGGAGATAATTTAAGAAGGTTTCAGTAGGGTGTGCAGCCCACCCAAATGTTTGCGTTCAAGCCATCCTCGGAGAGGTGCACGGCGATGCAAAAACAGTCAATATTCTCGTGAATTCGAAGTACTGCGAACGCTATAGATGAGATAATGAACTATTCTTACGTATTCATCAACTTTGACCCAAACTTATTCCTGTAGTAATTTGAAACCACGACTTTGTAACAGAAGGTGTTGCACTCAGGTTCGCTTGAAATCGGCCGTCATTGCAAGGCATTCTGAAGGCAATAATTTAAGCAACTAGACACAATGTTTTTTGCTGAAAACTACTGTATAGGTTCGGAAAACGATGAAGAATTTCATGGAGTGGTATTTGTTTTGCTACGACTCATAATGAGCATAATATTGAGAGTTTAGTTGGGTGGCATTTGGTTGGCGTTGGGTGGATTTTCTCATCCTTCGGAGGAATTTTGCTGCGGGATGATTTTATAGACATATGATGCGCAAATGTTTCGAAACAATATGCAATGTGGCGTGTCTGCTGCCGTAATGCTTAATGTATCTGGGATGCTCTGGGAGGGATGTAATGCTTTTAGACTTAATTTCAGTTGGTTATGGCAGATAGGTGCCTTGCCAGGTTACTGTCCATTTTATTGTCTGGCTTGTTTGATCTTGGTCCAAGAGAGAAGCCAGACAGTGTTGTATCAGTATTGAAATGCTGAGCATCATAAGCTTTCTTTCCATGGGTGTCGTTTTCTATAGGCCCTGGTGGGCCAGGGCCCTACCAATAATCTCACACTTCAACATTAGGCCTATGGCGTTGCATGGTAGAATGACCTTAAAATCTATAAAGTTAGCATTTAGCATAAAGTTAGCCTACCAATAATTTTC
The DNA here is from genome assembly GCA_036785665.1 of Chirona hameri. NCBI lineage: Eukaryota > Metazoa > Arthropoda > Thecostraca > Balanomorpha > Balanidae > Chirona > Chirona hameri. The sequence goes on along the minus strand of JAXIVJ010010874.1, from coordinate 43,275 downwards.
AGGACAAAACGCCCCTGTTTTCTTTCCTTCCAGCCCAGGTAGTTAACCATGTCCAATTTCATGACTTTCAGGTAGTATTGATTCAATGACTGATTACCTAGATGAATACTGAAATATATGCAGCCTGAAGTGTCCCTCTCTCTCTCTCTTTCTCTCTGTGAAACTTCACTCCACACTTTGCAGGTGTTTGCTCGCAGCTGAGCTCAAATTTAAATACAAGTCACAGTCTGTTTATTTACAGCATCATATCTACAATAGCACTTAAGCATTATGAATGTCAATTAATTCCATCATCATTTTGCAATTCAGAGATGATGCAATTGCAATTCATGTAGCCTTTGTTGTCGGAGCGCCCTTAAATTCCAATCATCATCATTCAGAGATGTGGTCATTGTCATTAGCATGGCATGTGCATGGTTCAGCATGATCATTTGTATGATGGTTTATCTTTAGTTTCCGTGTGATGCAGGATCCAGCGTGGTGATTAATGGATAGCTTGCTTGTGGATTTGGACAGTATCCTCTGAAACAAAGTTGTTTTCCCAGGTCAAAGAAGTTATGCTTTGAAACTAAGGCAGAACATTTAACCAACACAAAAATAGCAATGATTGATGAGAAAAATGAGATGAGAAAAAAAGACAAAACAATAATTTAAAGATGAGGAAATAATTTTTGATAGGTAGTATTTTCCACCCATTTTTACGAAAATGTAAACACTGCAAATCAGTCTTTATGAATATTCTTTAAATACAAAATGTAAACAAACAAGTGTTTTGCTATAAAGAGTACTTTTAAGCTTCGCAAAAACTCCGGTAGGCGGCGCTGCGAACACATCTTCAGACTGGGTAGAAATATCGAGATGCTGTAAACAACAGTGGATAGGTCGGAGTATTCTGAGACGAAAATGTAAACACAAAATACTTCTGTGATCTGAAGTCCAAGGTCAATGTCGTATGTAAGGTCAAATATGTAAATTGCGACCTTAAATATCACCTTGACCTTGACCCCAGATCACAAAAGTATACTTACATTTTCGTCTCAGAGTACTTAGACCTATCCAATGTCGCTTACTGCATCTCGAGATCTCTACCAGTCTGAAGATACACAGATATGTGTTCGCAGCGCCGCCTACCGGAGTTTTTGCTAAGCTTAAAAGTACTCTTTATAGGCAAAACGTTTTTTTTGTTACATTTTGTATTTAAAGAATATTCATAAAGACGGATTTGGCTTCAGACAAAATGTTTTTTTTTTTAGGTGCCACAGATCAAGGTATTTCATGGAAACTAGGTCACGAGGTCACAGGGTCAAAAACGAAAAATAAAACATCCGAAATTGCCAAAAGTTTCCTCGCATCAGTGCGAGATCTCAACCTTATGCAATTATATTACGTTCGTGCTGTTCGTTGACAAGCTACAGGCGATCAAAGATGCCATTACATGACCTTAAAAATGCCTGAGGCTATAACTCGCTGACCGTTGATCTGAAAATGTCAGATTGTCACAGATGGCTTGAGCGGCCGAGATTACTCTACAAACCCATTTTCAGAATTGTCAAAAATATGATGGTCGATTTGTCGTGGCCCCAGGAATGTCTGGAATGGAATGGAGGAATGGAATGTCTGACATTATTAGAGTAGTGAATTCTAGCTTCCAAAACATAATTGGTGGTGCAATTTCAGTGAGCAGTTCAATTTGAATGTTTATTTTCTGTCATGGACTATTAATGTCAACAAGTTAGTGTAGTTAATTGCAACTTTTGCAACATGTGTTCCAAACTAATATCCCTGGTACCTATTTTCAGTGAAATTTTCTACAACAAAAGCATGTCTTCTGAAAGTGAAGTGGATGACTTTTTTGATGCAATGGATGAGTCACCAGGAGGCAAAACACAGTAAGTAGAGCATGCCCTCTCCTCTAGAAAAATAATGTAACATAGTGCACTTCATTTTTAAAGGGAATGTTTCACCTTTGTATTGGTTTTGAACTGAGATAGCCATTATCTTTGGCCGTTATTGAAATGTCGAAAATACTAAGATCATTTTCCCCAAAACTTAGCCGTTTTGTAAGCAATTTAATTTCCCATTTGCAAAATGGGGGTCTAGGCTAGCGCCGCCGCCGATTGGCCGACAGCCACTTTGTCAGCCAACCAGCGGCGGGATATAGCTCAATAATGACGTCATCCCAAATGTAAAACTGTAAAGGGAGATAATCACCTTTTTCCACAAAAATGGAGTTAGCACCTGAAATCAATAGACGAGGCCAAAATATGATGTAAATTCATCACATTTTGCATATAAACATTCCTACCGAAAGATATTGGCAGTTTTCTACTGATAAGCGATCCACGCTTATATCAGTCGCTACTCAGCAAGTACTCGATAATGAATTAAGTAAATTAGCCTCCCTACGCATTGTTAACCCGCGACTTACTGGGGGTCTATTTTTTGCCCCCCCCCCCTCCCGTTATTTTGCAATAACTCCTAAATCAACACTAGTATCGTCACCAATCTTTCAGTACTTTCTCTCACATCAATTCTACACATGTTGACTAAAGGAAAAAGATGAGCTTATGATAGGTCAACCGGGAATGACGTCAGAGTGACGTCCATGTTCTTCGGTTTTTGTTGACAAATAATGGTTTGCGGAAAACGCCGTCAAAGGTACAATGTTTGAGATAAATGCAATTATCCTAAATCAAATTACTGACAATAGACCGGGCTATCAAACTGCGATCTCGGATTTTTCAGTTTTTTTGTATTCAAAATTTTGAGAAATCCAAATACATTTTGCTTTTGGTTTTACCAAAAAAAAAATCCGAATTATCAAAAAACCGGAATATATGTGATTGAGACGTGTTCGGTGAATATGTGTACCAAATTTGAAGTCGATATCTTCAAAAATGACTGACTTATGACCTATAAATGACAAAAATCGACCACCTCTCACAGCATTACTATGCATACAAAATCCATTTCCGTTTTTGCTTTTTACTTCTATTTATATGGAACAAACAATGTTCTAAGGTCATTTTTCGCTTTCTAGACGAAAAAAAACAATCATGTGTTACAACGCCTAATGACCGTAATCTGCAGTTTGACCTCGTGACCTCGGATGACCTTGACCTGACACAGGGTCATAAATAGCTTAGGATGGTACTTATAAGTGTCAGACACACGAATGATACCGATTTATCGACTGTTTATGCGTTTAATATCGCAATTTTGCGCGACAATTCAATCCATCGAGACCTTTTGACACGGTCAAACATTGTGTACTTGACCTGACCTGTGACGACATCGGTAACCCCGAGGTCAACAATATTAGGTTCCCTCGATAGATTTCCAAGGGCTATCGAATATCGTTCGAATTTCACAATCGGTCCAGTACCGGAGATCCGAGGGGGCAAAAAAATAGCCCCCCCCCCCCCCCCCCCCCCCCCCCCCCCCCCCCCCCCCCCCCCCCCCCCAGTAAGTCGCGTTATGGAATATACCCCAGTAACTCGCGGGTTAAGTATCATGAAGGTATGCAATATGTTTCCTGCACTCTATCTTTTGCGAATATGTGCCAAAATTTGTATGAACAATCAACAATCATTTGAAAAAAGGTGCATTGAAATCGGCAGTTTAGCTTGGCACCGGCCGGCCGGTGCCAAGCTAAACTACGGCGACCTATTTAGTGTCGGCGATTTGTTTACAAGTGCCCATTCAACAACGTTGAACAGATTGATGCAAAAGCGCCAGATGTTGCACTTTCCATAGTGGAGGGAAAATCCTGATCATTAATTTTCCCAAACTTCCAACTTGTATTATGCTATTTGGAATGTGTGTGAGTGCCATGAGTGGGGCATGCTTGATGTATAACATTCATTCACATCATATTCTTAACCCTTGCCCTAAACGGCGGCGCGCAGGCGCGCGCGCAAATTTGGCTGTTGTGTGGGCATCAATTAACCACATTGTGTGAGAGAGAGAAAAAATCCTCAGATCATCTCAGGTCAGGTCACCAGGTCACGTCAAATGACCTTACCTCCAAAAATGTGTGTGATCGTGCCAAAGCCACAGTGTTTGTCCGAGATATTTGAAACTTGCAGGGTTTCATAAGTCATAAGTACCTACAATTCGTGTATCTCGATTTTGTTTTATTATATCGGTGGACCTAAGGTCAGATCAATTTCGTGACCTCCCCATTATAAGTCAATGGGAAAATATACAAATGCTTCCTATTCAGAGAATATGCATTAGATCAGGCAAATTCTTTCAGAATCATGTTATTTTAGCTCATTCTTGATGACCCACATGCAATTGTTGCTCGGTGACCTCTGCATGGTCAGCTGAGGTCATCTGAGGCCACCAGCACCTTGTTTGCCAATAACTCTTGATATAATACAGATAGAGGCATGCAAATGATACCACTGTGTTTGTATTGTCGGAGACGCATCGCCCCATATGCAACATGACTTACCTGGGTCACCAAATGACCTTGACCTGAGGTCAAGTTTTGACGTTGACTAGTCAGGTCACCATCAGATGTTTCGAAGCGTCTTGACGAGACAAACACGATGGTGTTAACATTATTGATCTATGTTTAACCGATCAAAAGTAATTCACGTAGATTGTGGAAAAAAATGTCACCGTGACCTTTGGTGACCCCATGGAGGTTAAACTATTGACCTTAGCTTAAATTTGAAGACACCTATGGCGATTGCATTTTTCGTGAGCTTTCGATTGCTTTTTTCCGTTTGTTCTTAGCTATCATAGTTCCCGAGATATTTTGGGGTTTCAGGAGCAAAGTCCTAAAGTCCTAAACTCGGAAAATTTGACCTTTGATGACCTCTGGTGACCTCAATATTGACCTGAGCAAAAAAAAATCCCGAAGTAACTTCGAATGTCATCGAGAGAGCTTTCAAATGTATTTTTGCCGCGTCTTTTTAGCCATTTTAGTTTTCGAGTTAGTGTGTGGGGGTCATTTTGACCCCCACCCCCCACACACACACACCACCAGGGCGAAGTTTTCTCAGAGGCCCACCGGGGGTGCGGGTAGTTTTATCAGCACAATCCTCTTTTCCAGGACTCTTAAAGCAAACAAACATGCAATTGCAGCTCAAGTATCTTCAGATTCCATTGATGACTCATCAGAGTCAACATCAGGATCAAAGTCGGCAGATGCACCTGTGAGTCTCATTGTACATTGTTCAATAACGGAGATGCCATGTTCTTGAGTTACATTTGATGCAATTGGTTCTGTTGGTTCTGTTGGTTGGTTCTGGTGATCTGTTTGTGCTTGAAATGTGTCCACTTAATTTGTAAGCACATACAAATATTTGAGCTAAATGGAAATGTAATGATTCAATCTGCCGTATGGGTTGAGATTTACACGGTGGCCGTCGCCAGGCCGTGTGACTGTGAGTGACGTGCTGTCCCCCATCGGGCCGTCAGGCGGCGGCGGCGGCGGCGGCCACGGCGGCCACCCCAGCTGAGGCGGCCGCTGAGCTGGAGGCGCGCCGCACCAAGCTGCGCCGGCTGCGGAAATGCGTCACTGGGGACGAGGAGGTGGCAGAACCCCCGTCACCGCACGGGTCGCAGACAGACTCTGTCGAAGGTCGGTCGGCACAGATGTGTTTAGAGAGGTCTGGCATGGCTATCAGTACTCGATGGTCTGGACTGACCACTGTGACCTTCTCGTAAAAAACTAGGGTAGCAAAATGTGTGGCTATTATAGAAGCATTCCTTTGTGTTCGGATCCAGCTATTGATGTTCAGTACGATCCTAGTAGCAATA
>JAXIVJ010010874.1:0-30000 GCA_036785665.1 Chirona hameri | reverse complement strand
TGTTTCAGGTTAAAGAAGCACAAGAATTCCTGAGGGCCCACGAAATACAGACCAACATATTCGTGAAAACCAAGACGGACTCCGGCCGGACACTATCTGACAAAGTAAGCAATTTAATTATATCACATACATGCCTTAATACAGTCATATATATCACACAACGGTGCCATTGAAGTTGTGATAATGTTGTATTGCAATGCAACATCAATATTTCCTGGACTTCTACCCACCCACGTCCTCACCTTGTGCGCCCGCCTGTGTCTGTCTGTCTGTGTGCAGGAGATCCTGGACCAGGTATCAGTGCTGAACCTGGACACGGGTGAGCGGATCCCGCTCTCCGTCGCCGAGGAGAAGCTGCCCGCCTGCATCAACCCGCTCTCGCTGCAGATCATGCGCATGACGTCAGAGTACATCAGGTACGTGTGTGACGTCAGAGTGCATGTGACGTCACGGTAAGCATGACGTCAGAGTGCGGTGGTGAATGCTGTAATGATGAATGCGGTGAAGTACAATGTCGATTTAAGCATTGAGACGATAGCTATGCTTGGTTGTATTTTCTGGTCGGAGGCAGCGGCTGTTCTCAGGAACGGACCACTCGCTCGTAATGATCTGGGATGATTTGATGGTAGTGCACCTCTGTTTACCTGGGCACTGCTTAGCAGGAGAAAGGGTGGTACCTGGTCTTGTCATAAGCAACAGAATATGCTGCTTAGCACGAATCTCACCACTCAAACGGCCAGGATGTTCGCACGGAACTTGAAAAGCAAATTATACATATTTGTAGAAATAACATATTCCCGCGTGTACGTGAGGTAAACTAGTTTCAAGCTTTGAACCCTCTGAACATTTATTCAGGGCAGCTGAATCCGAGCCGGACAGTCCGCCGTGCCTGCCGCGGAGGCGCGGCTCCGGCTGTGTCGCCTGTAACATCAGCCTGAACATGTTTGTCTGCACGTCCTGTGGCCACGAGCGGGTGCCCGGGGCCGGCGGCACTCGGCGTCCCGGCGGCTACCTGCCGCTGCCCCCAGCCGCCACGTGAGAGGGGAGGGCAGCACGCGCAGCTCGGCTGCCACTAACGCAGCTCTCGTCGCCCCGCTCTGGCTGGCCGGGCTGGCAGCTCTCACTGACGCGCCGAAATTGGCATGCTGGGACGTGGGCTGTAGCCGGGATAGTCGATGGAGCCCGCGTCTGGTTGTACACTAATATGTTGTAGTAGCGGAGAAACTGGTGATTGGGGCTGACCAGCTGGTCGTCGTTTGGCAGCATGCCGTCAGGGGATGGACTTAGATAGTGTAATGTATGCAGTCGTAGTTCTCATATGATCCGCACCAGCCGGTCTACACCGCTACATGGCAAGCGTGGACATACTTTGGGAAGTCGAGATACAAAGGAGCCTTCATGTTTTGTTCGGATCTAATCTGAAGCTGATGAAGGGTTTTGGAGGTTCAGATCTTCTCGTAAATAAGTGCTTACTGCGTAGAATTTGAGTGTTTCAGCCTCAGGCCATTGCATCATCTTAATTTACCGACAGAATTCTGCGGAAAGTGTGCGTGTAATTCGCCAGTCGGCACTTTCAAAATCAAAGTCAAAGTCACTTTCCGTCTCGTCTGATTTGTTCGCTGACAGTCGCTGCCACCGGCCAGATAATGGCCCAGTTAAGTGCAAGCTGTAGACCTGCATGGACCAATAGCTTGAAACGCGTGTGTGGCGCACGATACTCCTCGCCAATATGTGTTTTTGATTATGCTAACAAGACGGACAGTATTTACTAACAAGAGGCCAAATAAAATAAATTGATATGCACGGCATAGCTGGGTGCATGTGCCGTTCTATATGTGTGGAAGATATTCTATAATCCGTATTATAACTAACATTTTCACTGTCAGTTTAACTGTCACCTACCGTTGCAGCTCGCCGATAGGCCATTGCCTATTCATGGAAACATAAAGCCCTTCTTCCACTAATGTTTGTGTATACCGATGGCGGGCTGCTTTACTGCCCCATGTCCTGTCGCGTTTGTCCCTCTCTGTCCCTGGGTTGTCCTGTTCGTCCCCAGTCCTTGTGTGCCCCACCCCCGTCTGACCTGCCCCTGTCTGCGGTCGCCAGTAACTCGAGTCTGGAGAAGTGCGGCTCTGACGAGGACAAGAAGAGCCTGGTCATCCCGCCGCCGGAGGAGCAGGTGGAGCACGTCGGCGTCAGGAAAAAGACGTCAGTATGTCGGGCCGCCGGACCGCCCGTGCACGGCGCATAATCCGTATGACCGCGCCCCCGCTGCTATAACTCAGCTCCCGGCCGTTATTGGTGCCGCCCGCTTGATACTAGCTGGGTTTTCCTACGCTTAGCGTGGACAATGATCACAATTCGAATGCACTCTTATTTGTATCTTATATGTGTATGGACTTTAATTAGAGCCACTGTTTCGAAGCGCCTATTTCTGTGTTGATGTTCGACACTATCAAGGTTTTGTTTTGAGTAAACTTCTCCATAACATTCCGGGCAGCTCCCGCTCATGCCACTCTTATCTGCTCTGCTATGACCCCATGTCAGATGGCATTGTCTGGTGTCCCGCCCCCTCGCCTCGTGTCCTACCGTCACCTGATGGGTCCTCTGGCGGCGGCAGGGCGCAGCTGCGGCGCTTCCTCGGCCGCACGGTGAACAAGGCGCGCGACCGCGCTGAGGTGATCGCGCAGAAAATGTCGCACGTGCGTCACCGCGAGGAGCGAGACGCGTTCGAGTCGATCGACGGCGTGGCCGACGCGCACACGGTCGTCCGTGTACCGGTAAGAGGGGACGCAGTGGAGGGAGGAACCTCGCTGGGCAGGAAACACTGGGAGAACGGGAGTGATGATAGGAGTCACCTTTGACGGTTTTACGGGCGATGTGGCTGCTGGTGGTGTCCCAGTGTCAGTGTGTGGAGATGAGGTGGCCTTGGGAGAGCTCTGGTCAGCTGGTCAGAGATATGCCACGCCAGTGTTACGGCGCCTAGTTAACAACGATCATCAAGCAATTACCAACCGTTTCTTCTCAGTTTGTCTCCATCTGTTGGTGTGTTAATGAAACCCGGCTGTTGGGTGTTATTATTCCATCCCCGTGACCTCGCTGAGGTTGCAAGGCGACCGCTGTAGTGATGAGAACACCTGCGCGTGTGCTTGTCTGCAGATGAAGGCGTCGAGCAGTCACAAGGGACCGTACGAGTTCGATCAGCTGCTGTTCGTGCAGGACTTCAAGAGCGAACACATCGGGCCGGTCTGGTGTATGAAGTTCTCCGCCTGCGGCAGGTTTGTACGCCGTTTATACACTCCAACTGAACTGGTGGTCACTAGATCTGACAGCTGAGGCGAGCTGAAGTCTGCCTACACATCTGGACGGCTTTATAGAAGGATGCAATATTTAACACGTATTATTGCGCACGCCATGGGTCACCACTGCCTGATCTGTGAATGGTCTGGTGAAATAATCCTGGCCTGACTGACCCTGACTCACCCTGACTCACCCTGACTCACCCTGACTCACCCTGACTCACCCTGACTGACTCTGTCTGACCCTGTCTGATCCTGTCTGACCCTGTCTGACCCTGTCTGACCCTGTCTGACCCTGACTGACCCTGACTGACCGACTGACTGACTCTGTCTGACCTTGTCTGACCTGTCTGACCCTGACTGACCCTGACTGACCCTGACTGACCCTGACTGACCCTGACTGACCCTGTCTGACCCTGTCTGACCCTGACTGACCCTGACTGACCCTGTCTGACCCTGACTGACCCTGACTGACCCTGACTGACGTTGACTGACCCTGTCTGACCCTGTCTGACCCTGTCTGACCCTGTCTGACCCTGTCTGACCCTGACTGACGTTGACTGACGTTGACTGACCCTGTCTGACCCTGTCTGACCCTGTCTGACCCTGTCTGACCCTGTCTGACCCTGTCTGACCCTGACTGACCCTGACTGACCCTGACTGACCCTGACTGACCCTGACTGACCCTGACTGACCCTGACTGACCCTGACTGACCCTGACTGACCCTGACTGACCCTGACTGACCCTGACTGACCCTGACTGACCCTGACTGACCCTGACTGACCCTGACTGACCCTGACTGACCCTGACTGACCCTGACTGACCCTGACTGACCCTGACTGACCCTGACTGACCCTGACTGACCCTGACTGACCCTGACTGACCCTGACTGACCCTGACTGACCCTGACTGACCCTGACTGACCCTGACTGACCCTGACTGACCCTGACTGACCCTGACTGACCCTGACTGACCCTGACTGACCCTGACTGACCCTGACTGACCCTGACTGACCCTGACTGACCCTGACTGACCCTGACTGACCCTGACTGACCCTGACTGACCCTGACTGACCCTGACTGACCCTGACTGACCCTGACTGACCCTGACTGACCCTGACTGACCCTGACTGACCCTGACTGACCCTAACTGACCCTGACTGACCCTGACTGACCCTGACTGACTCTGACTGACGTTGACTGACCCTGTCTGACCCTGTCTGACCCTGTCTGACCCTGTCTGACCGACTGACTGACCCTGTCTGACCCTGTCTGACCCTGTCTGACCCTGTCTGACCCTGTCTGACCCTGTCTGACCCTGTCTGACCCTGTTTGACCCTGTCTGACCCTGTCTGACCCTGTCTGACCCTGTCTGACCCTGTCTGACCCTGTCTGACCCGACTGACCCTCCCTCTGCACCGCCAGGCTGCTGGCGACGGCCGGTCAGGACCACGTGCTGCGCGTGTGGGTGCTGAAGTCAGCCTACCACTACTTCTGTGACATGCGCACCAAGTACTCCGCGGAGAAGGTGTCACCCACACCTTCACAGGTACGACGCCGATTGGGCCAGCTGACGTTCTGAAATCAACCAAACACGCTCATTTCACCCAGTTTTACCTGGGCTGCAATGATGGCTAGTATCCTGATGAGACCAGTTGTAGGCTCCACCTCGGAGATAAATATGTGCTTGCATCTTGAACTACTGTCTCTCGACCTTACCGTCAGGATTCTCTAGAGATCGCTGTTCCTTGTTGCTTGATGCGCCATTCATCCGACTCGTTTCTTGTTCTTGATTATAAGGCCCCAATGTTACCAACACGCCCACGCCCTCACGCCCCATCTGCCGTTTCCCCTGTCTAACCCTGTCCCTCTGGGCCAGTAGTCGCCGGTGTCGCCCTTTCTGACCCTGTCCCTCTGGGCCAGTAGTCGCCGTTGTCGCCCCGTCTGATCCTCTCTCCTGTCTAACCCTGCCCCTCTGGGCCAGTAGTCGCCGTTGTCGCCCCGTCTCAGCTCTCTCCTGTCTAACCCTGTCCCTCTGGACCAGTAGTCGCCGTTGTCGCCCCGTCTCAGCTCTCTCCTGTCTAACCCTGTCCCTCTGGGCCAGTAGTCGCCGTTGTCGCCCCGTCTCAGCTCTCTCCTGTCTAACCCTGTCCCTCTGGACCAGTAGTCGCCCGCGTCGCCCCGTCTGATCCTCTCTCCTGTCTAACCCTGTCCCTCTGGGCCAGTAGTCGCTGGTGTCGCCCCGTCTGATCCTCTCTCCTGTCTAACCCTGTCCCTCTGGGCCAGTAGTCGCCGTTGTCGCCCCGTCTCAGCTCTCTCCTGTCTAACCCTGTCCCTCTGGGCCAGTAGTCGCCGTTGTCGCCCCGTCTCAGCTCTCTCCTGTCTAACCCTGTCCCTCTGGACCAGTAGTCGCCCGCGTCGCCCCGTCTCAGCTCTCTCCTGTCTAACCCTGTCCCTCTGGGCCAGTAGTCGCCGTTGTCGCCCCGTCTCAGCTCTCTCCTGTCTAACCCTGTCCCTCTGGGCCAGTAGTCGCCCGCGTCGCCCCGTCTGATCCTCTCTCCTGTCTAACCCTGTCCCTCTGGGCCAGTAGTCGCCGTTGTCGCCCCGTCTCAGCTCTCTCCTGTCTAACCCTGTCCCTCTGGGCCAGTAGTCGCCGTTGTCGCCCCGTCTCAGCTCTCTCCTGTCTAACCCTGTCCCTCTGGGCCAGTAGTCGCCGTTGTCGCCCCGTCTCAGCTCTCTCCTGTCTAACCCTGCCCCTCTGGGCCAGTAGTCGCCGTTGTCGCCCCGTCTCAGCTCTCTCCTGTCTAACCCTGTCCCTCTGGGCCAGTAGTCGCTGGTGTCGCCCCGTCTCAGCTCTCTCCTGTCTAACCCTGTCCCTCTGGGCCAGTAGTCGCCGTTGTCGCCCCGTCTGATCCTCTCCTGTCTAACCCTGCCCCTCAGGGCCAGTAGTCGCCCGCGTCGCCCCGTCTCAGCTCTCTCCTGTCTAACCCTGCCCCTCTGGGCCAGTAGTCGCCGTTGTCGCCCCGTCTCAGCTCTCTCCTGTCTAACTCTGCCCCTCTGGGCCAGTAGTCGCCCGCGTCGCCCCGTCTGATCTTCTCTCCTGTCTAACCCTGTCCCTCTGGGCCAGTAGTCGCCGTTGTCGCCCCGTCTCAGCTCTCTCCTGTCTAACCCTGTCCCTCTGGGCCAGTAGTCGCCCGCGTCGCCCCGTCTCAGCTCTCTCCTGTCTAACCCTGTCCCTCTGGACCAGTAGTCGCCGTTGTCGCCCCGTCTCAGCTCTCTCCTGTCTAACCCTGTCCCTCTGGGCCAGTAGTCGCCGTTGTCGCCCCGTCTCAGCTCTCTCCTGTCTAACCCTGTCCCTCTGGACCAGTAGTCGCCGTTGTCGCCCCGTCTCAGCTCTCTCCTGTCTAACCCTGTCCCTCTGGACCAGTAGTCGCTGGTGTCGCCCCGTCTGATCCTCTCTCCTGTCTAACCCTGTCCCTCTGGGCCAGTAGTCGCCCGCGTCGCCCCGTCTCAGCTCTCTCCTGTCTAACCCTGCCCCTCTGGGCCAGTAGTCGCCCGCGTCGCCCCGTCTGACCCTCTCTTCTGTCTAACCCTGTCCCTCTGGGCCAGTAGTCGCCCGCGTCGCCCCTCTCAGCTCTCTCCTGTCTAACCCTGCCCCTCTGGGCCAGTAGTCGCCCGCGTCGCCCCGTCTCATCTCTCTCCTGTCTAACCCTGCCCCTCTGGGCCAGTAGTCGCCCGCGTCGCCCCGTCTCAGCTCTCTCCTGTCTAACCCTGCCCCTCTGGGCCAGTAGTCGCCGTTGTCGCCCCGTCTCATCTCTCTCCTGTCTAACCCTGTCCCTCTGGACCAGTAGTCGCCCGCGTCGCCCCGTCTCATCTCTCTCCTGTCTAACCCTGTCCCTCTGGACCAGTAGTCGCCGTTGTCGCCCCGTCTCAGCTCTCTCCTGTCTAACCCTGTCCCTCTGGACCAGTAGTCGCCGTTGTCGTCCCGTCTCATCTCTCTCCTGTCTAACCCTGTCCCTCTGGACCAGTAGTCGCCGTTGTCGCCCCGTCTCATCTCTCTCCTGTCTAACCCTGTCCCTCTGGACCAGTAGTCGCCGTTGTCGCCCCGTCTCATCTCTCTCCTGTCTAACCCTGTCCCTCTGGACCAGTAGTCGCCCGCGTCGCCCCGTCTCATCTCTCTCCTGTCTAACCCTGTCCCTCTGGACCAGTAGTCGCCGTTGTCGCCCCGTCTCAGCTCTCTCCTGTCTAACCCTGTCCCTCTGGACCAGTAGTCGCCGTTGTCGCCCCGTCTCATCTCTCTCCTGTCTAACCCTGCCCCTCTGGGCCAGTAGTCGCCCGCGTCGCCCCGTCTGACCCTCTCTTCTGTCTAACCCTGTCCCTCTGGGCCAGTAGTCGCCGTTGTCGCCCCGTCTGATCCTCTCTCCTGTCTAACCCTGTCCCTCTGGGCCAGTAGTCGCCGTTGTCGCCCCGTCTCAGCTCTCTCCTGTCTAACCCTGTCCCTCTGGACCAGTAGTCGCCGTTGTCGCCCCGTCTCAGCTCTCTCCTGTCTAACCCTGTCCCTCTGGGCCAGTAGTCGCCCGCGTCGCCCCGTCTCAGCTCTCTCCTGTCTAACCCTGTCCCTCTGGACCAGTAGTCGCCCGCGTCGCCCCGTCTGATCCTCTCTCCTGTCTAACCCTGTCCCTCTGGACCAGTAGTCGCCCGCGTCGCCCCGTCTCAGCTCTCTCCTGTCTAACCCTGTCCCTCTGGACCAGTAGTCGCCCGTGTCGCCCCGTCTGATCCTCTCTCCTGGCTAACCCTGCCCCTCTGGGCCAGTAGTCGCCCGCGTCGCCCCGTCTGACCCTCTCTTCTGTCTAACCCTGTCCCTCTGGGCCAGTAGTCGCTGGTGTCGCCCCGTCTGATCCTCTCTCCTGTCTAACCCTGTCCCTCTGGACCAGTAGTCGCCGTTGTCGCCCCGTCTCAGCTCTCTCCTGTCTAACCCTGTCCCTCTGGACCAGTAGTCGCCCGCGTCGCCCCGTCTCAGCTCTCTCCTGTCTAACCCTGCCCCTCTGGGCCAGTAGTCGCCCGCGTCGCCCCGTCTGACCCTCTCTTCTGTCTAACCCTGTCCCTCTGGGCCAGTAGTCGCCGTTGTCGCCCCGTCTGATCCTCTCTCCTGTCTAACCCTGTCCCTCTGGACCAGTAGTCGCCGTTGTCGCCCCGTCTCAGCTCTCTCCTGTCTAACCCTGTCCCTCTGGGCCAGTAGTCGCCGTTGTCGCCCCGTCTGATCCTCTCTCCTGTCTAACCCTGTCCCTCTGGACCAGTAGTCGCCCGCGTCGCCCCGTCTCAGCTCTCTCCTGTCTAACCCTGTCCCTCTGGGCCAGTAGTCGCCGTTGTCGCCCCGTCTCAGCTCTCTCCTGTCTAACCCTGCCCCTCTGGGCCAGTAGTCGCCCGCGTCGCCCCGTCTGACCCTCTCTTCTGTCTAACCCTGTCCCTCTGGGCCAGTAGTCGCTGGTGTCGCCCCGTCTGACCCTGCCCCTCTGGGTCTCGCAGGAGTCACTTGTATCACAACCCTCATCGGAGGAGCCGCTCGCCTCCGTCGACGCCACCTGTGAGGAGGAGGCCTACGCTCCTTTCATGTCGCGGCCGCTCTGCAAGTACACCGGCCACACGGCAGACCTGCTGGACATCAGCTGGTCAAAGGTAGGCGCTGACAGACACACAGTACACCGGACACACAGCTGACCTGCTGGACATCAGCTGGTCAAAGGTAGGCGGTGACAGACACACAATACACCGGCCACACGGTTGACCTGCTGGACATCAGCTGGTCAAAGGTAGGCGGTGACAGACACACAGTACACCGGACACACGGCTGACCTGCTGGACATCAGCTGGTGAAAGGTAGGCGCTGACAGACACACAGTGCACCGGACACACAGCTGACCTGCTGGACATCAGCTGGTCAAAGGTAGGCGGTGACAGACACAATACACCGGACACACGGCTGACCTGCTGGACATCAGCTGGTGAAAGGTAGGCGGTGACAGACACACAGTACACCGGACACACGGCTGACCTGCTGGACATCAGCTGGTCAAAGGTAGTCGCTGACACTACACCGGCCACACGGTTGACCTGCTGGACATCAGCTGGTGAAAGGTAGGCGCTAACACTACACCGGCCACACGGCTGACCTGCTGGACATCAGCTAGTCAAAGGTAGGCGCTGACACTACACCGGCCACACGGCGGACCTGCTGGACATCAGCTGGTCAAAGGTAGGCGGTGACAGACACACACTACACCGGACACACGGCAGACCTGCTGGACATCAGCTGGTCAAAGGTAGGCGCTAACACTACACCGGCCACACGGCTGACCTGCTGGACATCAGCTGGTCAAAGGTAGGCGCTGACAGTCACACAATACACCGGACACACGGCTGACCTGCTGGACATCAGCTGGTGAAAGGTAGGCGGTGACAGACACACAGTACACCGGACACACGGCTGACCTGCTGGACATCAGCTGGTCAAAGGTAGGCGGTGACAGACACACAGTACACCGGACACACGGCTGACCTGCTGGACATCAGCTGGTCAAAGGTAGGCGGTGACAGACACACAGTACACCGGACACACGGCTGACCTGCTGGACATCAGCTGGTCAAAGGTAGTCGCTGACACTACACCGGCCACACGGTTGACCTGCTGGACATCAGCTGGTGAAAGGTAGGCGCTAACACTACACCGGCCACACGGCTGACCTGCTGGACATCAGCTGGTCAAAGGTAGGCGCTAACACTACACCGGCCACACGGCTGACCTGCTGGACATCAGCTGGTCAAAGGTAGTCGCTGACAGACACACACTACACCGGCCACACGGCTGACCTGCTGGACATCAGCTGGTCAAAGGTAGGCGCTAACACTACACCGGCCACACGGCTGACCTGCTGGACATCAGCTGGTCAAAGGTAGGCGCTAACACTACACCGGCCACACGGCTGACTTGCTGGACATCAGCTGGTCAAAGGTAGACGCTAACACTACACCGGCCACACGGCTGACCTGCTGGACATCAGCTGGTCAAAGGTAGGCGCTAACACTACACCGGCCACACGGCTGACCTGCTGGACATCAGCTGGTCAAAGGTAGGCGCTAACACTACACCGGCCACACGGCTGACCTGCTGGACATCAGCTGGTCAATGGCAGGCGCTGCTGGAAGGCAGACATATGGTGGCGTGTGTCGGGCCTGTAGTCCGCAGCGCCGTCCGTGACTGGACAGACGGCCGTGCTGAACTCGGTTGCGTTTTAGTCCCGGTGACGTTGGTCATGGTAGGGCCTAATGTAGGGTAGGCGCCATGGTAGGCGTTAAGGTAGGCGCCGTACCATGAACAACATCACTGGGACTAAAACGCAGCCGAGTTCAGCACGGCCGTCTGTCCAGTCACGGACGGCGCTGCTGACCACAGGCCCGACACACGCCACCATATGTCTGCCTGCCAGCAGCGCCTACCTTTGACCAGCTGATGTCCAGCAGGTCAGCAGGAGCTGCAGCGACATGCCTTGCAAAGCCGAGGTAACTCCAGACAATTCCAGTGACCATGGCCGTGTGAAAAACCTCGCAACCTCGAAACTCATTTTTTACTGTCTGTGATCGAGATTCGAGACCTTGCCTTGAGAAAGTATTATTTTGTGTCGTGCGGTTTTCAAAGCAAGGCTTATGGGGCTGCTAGTTTTGTAGAACCAAACAAATGTCCGCTTTATGGAGGACGCCCTCTAGTCCCCGGTGATTTATCGTTTTGTGTCGTGTGCCATTGCAGAACTACTTCATCCTGTCGTCGTCGATGGACAAGACGGTGCGGCTGTGGCACATATCGCGCAAGGAGTGCCTCTGCTGCTTCCAGCACATTGAGTTCGTCACAGCGATCGCGTTCCACCCCAAGGTGAGAGTCGGAACCCGACGTGTCGCTCGCGCCTGCAGCCGACTGCTCAGAGTTCTGCGGTGCTCCCTAATATCGAATTCCCGGAAACTTTCGATGAGTTCGTACCTTTTATGTGCTGTGCTGCATGCACATGCATTCCAAATTTCCCATAATGGCGTATCAAGTTTTCGTCCGTGTTATTCTCGCCAGTGCAGTGGTTGGACCGGTCCATCCACCGCTGCCGGTTGGGTTGGCTAGTGAACCGGGAAGGCCAAGTGGGGGCGAAGTGGGGGCGACAGCAAAACATGCCTAGTCTGACCTGTCGGATGTGCCGATTGTATTCAGCCTCGGAAGCTTTGGTTGCTAGGCAGAGGTGGTGATTTCATATCCCAAGCTTTGAAGGGCTACGGACGATTATGTGGTCAGGTTTAGGGATGTCACTGGTTTTTCTTCTGCTAGTGTGGCTCAGTCATACTATATTCAGTCATATAGATTATATGCATTCTTCCATACACCAGAGGCGTGTGAAACTGTGAAGCGCCTATCAGGTGCTAGGTGGCAACCCGTATGTCACCTTATGCATTTTCCTCAGGGAATCCAGTGAGCACAGTGCTCTTCTGCATGATTGAGGCCATTTGCTGGCATTTTCGATAGTTTTTAAGCCCCTCTCCCCATTAATAGGTTGGCAGGAGTGGCCATCCATTTACCAGTGTAAGGTTAGAAGATGGTATGGTGTGTCTTTGGTAGCGGAGTGTGCTGTACTGGAATAATAGGTCCGTCACGCGAATGTAAGGGTGTGTTCGGAAGGCGAAACAATTCGCGAAATTTATCATGGTCGTTCGGTAGGAATTTCGCGAAAAATTCGCCGGGTTCGCCTTATGTGCGTCATTTAGGTATCTAAACAATGATTTCATAACAATTATCTTTGGTTAGCAGCAATTATTTTGAGAAAGACTACTATTACTGTTGATCACAGATGACACAACAAATCAAGAATAAAAACAAACATCACCATTGGACTCTAAATCAAGAATCGTGTTTCCGCCCGGGCTGGAACCGGGGACCTTCCGCGTGTGAAGCGGACGTTATAACCACTACACCACGGAAACAACCGTTATTTTCCTGAGTCTCAGTTGGGATTATTTGTTGGTCATCTTATGTGGCGCTCTTATCGTCTCGTGTACTGTTGGTTGCTTGTGGAAAGACAAAATAACAAATGGTTTAGCTGTCTTTCCGTTGCTCTAACTTCCGCGAAATCTGTGTTGTGTCGTCACCTGGGGAGTTCCACCTGCATTCAGTCAGCAACTCTACGGCATATTATTCCGCGCTGAACTTTCGCACTGAGCTGGCATGTGGCCTCTGCTCTGCCAGGACGACCGGTACTTCTTGTCCGGCTCTCTGGACGGGAAGCTGCGGCTCTGGAATATTCCCGACAAGAAGGTGGCGCTGTGGAACGAGCTGGACGGCCAGACCAAGCTGATCACAGCGGCCAACTTCTGCCAGGTGAGTCACTGGCGCGCCAGTCGCTGGGCTAGGGCGTGGGTACCGGGGGAGACGGCCCCTTAGTCCGGAGCATCGGACGCTGGGTGGGGGTACCGGGGGAGACGGCCCCTTAGTCCGGAGCATCGGACGCTGGGCGCGGGTACCTCCTCCCTGGTGTAGTGTACCGGGGGAGACGGCCCCTTAGTCCGGAGCATCGGACGCTGGGCGCGGGTACCTCTTCCCTGGTGTGGTGTACCGGGGGAGACGGCCCCTTAGTCCGGAGCATCGGACGCTGGGCGCGGGTACCTCCTCCCTGGTGTGGTGTACCGGGATCATGGTCACAGTCGACTCTCATGGGCCTCTGGTCCGATGTGGGAACACGGCCACTGTTGGTCTCTCGAGACGTCAGCAGGCTGACGTGAATGAGAGGAGACCAGGATCAACTGACGGTGGGGTACACAGCTCGACGTCCTGTTGCCGCGGTTAGTGTGCACACCGCACGTGCGGCTCACGTCACGTGCGGTGTGCTGTTCGGTGTAGGCTGTTCTGGGGCTGACAGGAGATAGCCAGTGAGTGAGTGGCTGTCGTCAAGGAAGTTCGGTCTTCAGATAACCCTGTATGGGATTCGGCTACTTCCTATGCATCCTGTCCAATACCGTGCTCCGAATTTCCGCGATTCTGGCCGACAGCAGCCTTGACAAGCTGTGAGTTTACCGTTATGACCAACTGTGTACTTCATAAGGTCCCTGTTTTTTTTTGTGATAATGAAATTCGGTATATTACCGTTGAGGGTGAGGCGAACACCGATATTTTTATGCCAATTCGCTGTTGTATCAACGCCAATTCATACCATTTACAACCTTCTATGGCCTACAACTAGTAAGCCATGCATGGCATGAAGCAGACGGAACGAGTTATTGCATTTGTGTACAGCACCTGATAAACATTGTTGTTTGGTGCAATGCAATAGTAAAGGATTATACTTACCTGCACCTTTATGTGGCTCTCAGTGAACAACACAGTTACGACCATTGGCTTAAGTATATTTTTCTTCTGATTCTCACAAGATCGTTGCGGAGATGTATTCGAAGTCAACGGACTTGCTTATCCCAGCTGGCATTTATTTGTGTTTCTGATTCTCACAAGACCGTTGCGGAGATGAATTCGAAGTCAAGGCACGTGCTTATCCCAGCCGGCATTTTTTTTTGTATTACCGAGCGGGCGCGAAGCGCGCGGGGTTTCTCGTCAACTTACTAGACAAATTTACATTTGACTCGGCCCGACCCGGCCATACAGACGCTTTTCGGAAGCTAATAACTTTGCAACCACGGCCCCGAATGAGATTGGGTTTTCACCATTGGATAGGTCCATCAAATCAATTTTGTTTTTAGTATGGTGCGTTCTGATAGAGGTGGTACCACAGCGCGTGGCAGTTGGCACACGCGAACATCGAAATGAAAGAAAAAACTTGCAAAAACGATTATTGAAGAAAAAATGGCTGTATTATTCTAAGCATTAATTTATACGCTGAAGCATGCAGCGCTCAGGACGTACTCCCTTTTGGCGGATTTGAGAAAGGAAATCATGAACAATTTAATACAATTTAATTTTTATGTTGGCATGCATCGAGGCCTGGCAATTTTTCTGGAGGACTAACATGACTGTGTTACTACCACGTGTGCTTCCTTACCGTTTCATATTTCAAACCTGTTTTAGCTTTACCAGAGCGCGCTCGCTCGGTCATTGCCCAACAAGGCGTTTTACTGGTTTATAGATGGTGATAGTTTCTTCAGTTGTGCCAATTATTCTCACGTAGCCTATACCATGTGTTAATTTACGACAAAATGATCAGTGCATACCTTTGCATAAGCAGTGCAGTGAAACGGGAGTTATCCCTGAAACACTTAGCCCAAGCAAGCAAGCAAACATTCAAGCAAGATGAAGGCGGATTTCGGCCCATCTGTTACCCTGTACGTTCGTTCGAACGCTTGGCGTTCTCACTCACTCCGTCTGAATCACTTTATTCACTAGCTTACATACATTCACGTCACATTTATTGGCCTACATTCACTTTAGCTGGCTGATGATCCATTCGATGTGGGCGGACACCTTGCTGTAGACGCCGGGGTAGTCGGGGTTGCCGCAGCCGAGGCCGCCCGACACGATGCCCACCAGCTGGTAGGTTCCATCTGCCAGCTTGACCATCAGAGGGCCGCCCGAGTCGCCATTGCAGGCGTCCCGCGGCTCGCTGTCCCGGCTGCCGGCGCACATCTCGGTACCCTGGAAGCCGCCCGGGAAGCGTTTCTCGAACTGTGGCACGCGCAGGTAGGCAGCCTCGCAGGCACTCGCATCGCGACCTCCTGCAGGACGTTGGACGGCTCCCCGGCGAACTCGAGCAGGCCCCAGCCGGCCATCTCCACGTCCTGGCCGTCGTGCTCGGCGCCGGCCGGCGGGAGGCAGATGGGACACACGGCTTCCGTCATCCTCACCGGCGTCGCCAGCTGTACCATGGCCAGGTCGTTCTGCGAGCCGCGGTACTCCGGGTGCCGAACAATCTTGATGACCAACCGCCCCTGGTGGTCCACCTCGTACCCGATCCTCAGGTCATTGTCGCCGATGCGCGCCCCGAAACGGACAGCCTCTCCCGGCCGCATACAGTGGGCGGCCGTCAGCACGTGCCGGTCGGTGATGAGGACCCCGCTGCAGAACCACTTACTCAAACCGTCTTCCGTCCGCCGCACTATGGGACGTTTTCCGATTTAGCACGAATAATTGCGAAAAGACAAATTTCAGGATTTTGGCGATTAAACCTGCCTGACTTATGTAAAATTGTCTGAATTTTTCGAATGCAATCATCGTTTTTGTATGCGGCCCATACTTCCTTCATAATTTGCCCTGGAAATGAAGAAAATTAAACCAAGCAGATGTTTGCTTTCCTGGCGCGCCAACCACTGACATACTTATATGTCTATCGGAAATTATTTAACAAGGAGGGGTGATTGAATGCATACCATGTTTAAGTATACTGACCCTTTGTGTTCTGAAATATGAACATTCCCCCTCCTAAACTCCCACCCTGCAGTACGTTAACACCAATATTTTATATCAGGTTCAAATGGTGGTGTTTTCCCAAATGCCTTTTACAAACACGTAATCTTTTAACTTCAAATTTCGTCGAATTGCGTGTTTAAATTGTTATCATTCGAAACTCTGGTTCATGTTGCATAACGCCCAAGCAAAATTAGTTGCCCCTTTTTGCCCTTTTGGAACCACGCAAGCTCAATCATATTCATATACTTTTGTCATTCAGCGATTAGAGGTGCCAAATTGAGCAGCGTTCACGCACATCGTCATATCCATGTTTTATTGAACTCTCATTTTTAACAGAAATGTTGTTATTCATATCATGAGCCAACTGAAACCTAAAACGTTAATATTCAGGTGAGAAACAAATGATTGTAAATGTGGTTTGACCTTTTGACGGAGTGTGGCGTCCGGGTCATAGTGTGGCGCCAGATGTTTCTATGCCATGGTCTGGACGTGGCATTCTATGCCGAGTGCATCGTTCATTGATTGGCTCGTGTGGGCCGCGTCACGTGAATTAAGTAGGTCAAGGTCATACGCCCCAGGGATGTCGGCCAGTTTGTGGAGAGCAGCGCACGGGGTAGGATGCCCGGCCGAGCGCTCTGGACTGATGCTGAATTTCGGGAAATATTGGATATATCCGTCGGCATGTGTTATGAACGAAGCCAATTGTTCTCTTGTCTTTGCTCAAATGGTGGAATTTTGCGCGCCTCAAGAACGGAAGTTGTGTCGTTTCTCGAAGGGAAGCATGGACATTATGTTGGGACCCGTGACACTGATACGATGGTGCATATAAGCAATAGTATTAAATCAATGCAGAAACGATGGTCTCAATCAAGGCGAACCACGTAAAAATTCCTAACGCGAAACGAAAAGTGGCTGGAGGAGCGTGTGTGTCTCCCGAACCCGGTGTGTCGTCTCCCTTCTGCCGGACGGAGTTCGCTGCTGTTTTCTCAAAAGGGTCGGAGAGCGAAGCTGCAAGCCACGGCCGACCTTCGTTCTAACTCACAGAGCGAGGAGCTCGTGTTTGCTGCAGCGTCATCTGTGTGGATGGAAGGTCACACAGCAGCAAACCTTTTGGAGGCGGCTGCTTCTCCAAACCGAGGGTCATCCCTGGTACAATTGCAAGCGGCAGCAAGCTTCTATCCGGTTCTACTGTACACACCACAGGAAGCCTTGGCTCTTTTAGTTGACACAACTCTCAGCAAGGCCAAGTACAACATGCTCAGATCGTCTGCCATGGAAAGAGACTGCCGGATCTACCCTGAGTACCGTCAACTTACAAGAGTCAAAGCACCGTGCTTACCATCGGAGGCGGCCACCGAATTTGTAAGAGGGGCCCTCCAAGAAGTTGACCGAGGTCCCGAAGTGCCCCAGACAGCCTGAGGGGCCCTCTGCAGGCCTGAGGAGCCCTCAGTAGGTCTGAGGGGCCCTCAGTTGGTCTGAGGGGCCCTCAGTAGACCTGAGGGGCCCTCAGTAGACCTGAGGGGGCCCTATGAAGGCTTGGGACTTCAAAATGGGCCTGTCCGACGGTTTTTTGCGACCATTTATGGGCCCTGCAAAATATAGTGACCTAAATCCGAGGAGATACCATTTCGCGATTATTTTTTTTGCTGGGGGGGGGGGCTTTTGGCCGAGGGGGACCCCCTGGGTTTCTTTGCCCCCCCCCCCCCCCATCCGAAAATACCATCCGCCGCCACTGCTGGAGAATTGATCGTAAACAGTCAGTCAGGGCCTATCATACAAAGCCTCTGATAGTCGTTTCCACCTCCCTATAAAAACAAATGTTTTCTTCTGAAAACTGCATGCTATTTTTAAGTAAAACCTTTCGTTTTGGTCTCCATTAATGTCAGCGAAGGGCATTTGTGGGTTTTCTTAGACATATGTCCCAAATGGAAACCGCAAAAGTCGAGTAGCAATTAATTCGCGCTAGAATGGAAAACGTCCCATAGTGCACCGGCCGAACAGCACCATCCACGGCCACTTTCCCAGCTGGGCATCCACCCCACCGACGGCATGGATTTCAGCAAGCCTCTGTTCAGCGTCACCCCTGTCTAGTGGCGTCTGTCCTCGGTAGAATCCGGTCTCGGCTCTGGTCTGTCCGCACTGATCCGGCAGCGGTGACCGGGGGTCCGTCAGCGGAGCGGAGGTAACGGGCCCGTCAGCGGAGCGGAGGTAACGGGCCGTTCAGCAGCGGATCAGCACACCAGAGGAGTCAGCCCGGAGAAGCCGCACGGCTACGGTCTGTGCCGCAGGATCCCCGCGCTGGGCTGGTACTCGGCGCAGGTCAGGATGCCCACACACTCCTGGTCAGGACGCGGGCAATTAGCGCCGTACTGAGGGAACATTCAGGTTCCCACTGAAGCCGGCCACACAGACCAGAGCGGCGAGATAGCTCCACCACGACTGCATCGCATCGTCCTGGTTCGCTGGCGGCGCCTCACTGACTGATGCCTCCGACAGCGATGTTATCTACTAATCAGGCCGAAGCAGGCCGCCGGCTGAGCTCCAAACCCAGGGGGCTCACTCCGGCACCTTCAGCATTACGCGGGAGGGTCCCATCCAATACCAGCCTGCGATTGGTCGTGACGTCAATGGTACATTATTTTTGCTAGCCGGCATGATCAGCGCGCAAAATCCTATTGGGATCCCCCTCTAACTCTAAAACTAAAAAGGCTAGAGAGACGCAAAAACAGCGTTCGAAAGCCCTCTACAAGGCCATTCGAAGTTACTTCGGGTATTATTTGGCTCAGGTCAATATTGAGGTCACCAGAGGTCATCAAAGGTCACATTTTCCAAGTAAAGGACTTTGCTCTAGAAACCCCCAAATATCTCGGGAACTATGAGCTAGTAACAAACGGGAAAAAACGATGAAAGCTCATGGAAATTCAAATCGCCATAGTTTACTAAAATTTAAGCTCAGGTCAATAGTTTAGGCCTCAGAGGTCACCAAAGGTCACGAGGATATTTTTCCCAAAAGTGTTCATAAATCACTTTTTATTGGTTAGACATATAGCAGTAATGTTAACGCCGCCATCGTG
This sequence comes from Chirona hameri, assembly GCA_036785665.1. Lineage (NCBI taxonomy): Eukaryota > Metazoa > Arthropoda > Thecostraca > Balanomorpha > Balanidae > Chirona > Chirona hameri. The sequence goes on along the minus strand of JAXIVJ010010874.1, from coordinate 11,191 downwards.
TTTGTTTCGTAAAGGCGCTTCGAAACAACATATTAATGGTGACCTGGTTAGGTCAACTTCAAAATTTGACCTCAGGTCAAGGTCATTTGGTGGCCCAGGTAGGTCATGTTGCATATGGGGTGACGCGACTCGACGAGACGAGCACAATGGTGTCATTTGCACGTCTATATCTGTATTCTATCAAGTTATTTTCAAAAAGGTGCTGGTGACCTTAGATGACCTCAGCCGACCTTGCAGAGGTCACTGAGCAATAATTGCACATGGGTCATCAATAATGAGCTAAAATAACATGATTATGAAATAACTGGCCTGATCCAAGGCATATTCTCTGTAAAAGAACCATTTGTATATTTTCCTAAATTGACTTATAATGGGGAGGTCACGAAATTGACCTGACCTTAGGTCACCGATACAAAACAAAATCCGAGATAAACGAATTGTAGGTACTTATGACTTAATGAAAGCCTGCAAGTTCAAATTTATCGGACAAACACTGTGGTTTTGGCACGACCACAAACATTTTTGGAGGTAAGGTCACTTGACGTGACCTGCTGACCTGACTTGAGACGACTTGATATTAAAAGTTTCACACAATGTGGGTAATTGATACACACATGGCCGTACCAAATTTGCTAATGGGGGGGGGGGGGGGCGCAATGCTAAATGCTGGCTGGGTGCCCCGAGGTGCCCCCAGCCAGGTCGGCGGGCCCTCTAGGACGACAGAAGGCCCTCAGTTGGCCTGAGAGGCCTTCGGTAGGCCTGGGAAGGCCTGAGACTTCAACATGGGCCTGGCCGACGTTTTTTTGCGACCATTTAGAGGCCCAGCAAAATATAGTGGCCTAAATCCGAGATCTGGTGTGGGCGTCACTTTGACCACCCCTGAGGTTTCTCGAGAATAGCGAGAAAAGAGCGGCGCGCAGAAAATTTGGTACGGCTATGTGTGCATCAATTACCCACATTGTGTGAAAGTGTTAACAGGTTCGTCTCGAGTCAAGTCACCAGGTCACGTCAAGTGACCTTACCTCCAAACATGTTTGTGATCGTGCCAAAGCCGGTGTTTGTCCGATAAATTTGAAACTTGCATGATTTCATAAGGTCATAAGTACCTACAATTCGTTTATCTCGGATTTTGTTTTGTATCGGTGACCTAAGGTCAGGTCAATTTCGTGACCCCATTATAAGTCAATTTGGGAAAATATACAAATGCTTCCTTTTCAGAGAATATGCATTGGATCAGGCCAATTCTGTCAGAATCATGTTATTTTAGCTCATTATTGATGACCCAGGTGCAATATTGTTGCTCAGTGATCTCTGCAAGGTCGGCTGAGGTCATCTCAGGTCACCAGCACCGTTTTGCAAATAACTCTTGCTAGAATACAGATATAGACGTACAAATGACACCACTGTAATTGTCTCGTCGAGTCACGTCGACATATATGCAACATGACCTACCTGGGTCACCAAATGACATGGACCTGAGGTCAAATTTTGAAGTTGACCTAACCAGGCCACCATTAATATATTGTTTCGAAGCGCATTTACAAGGCAAACACGATGGTGTTAAAATTACTGTTATATGTATATCCAATACACATTTATTTATGAAAACTTTTTGGAAAAAATGTCCTCGTGACCTTTGGTGACCTCTGGGGCCTAAACTATTGACCTGAGCTTAAATTTGAGTAAAAATACGGCGATTTGAATTTTCATGAGCTTTCGATTTACTAGCTCTCATAGTTCCCGAGATATTTGGGGGTTTCTAGAGCAAAGTCCTTTACTTGGAAAATGTGACCTTCGATGACCTCTGGTGACCGCACTATTGACCTGAGCCAAATAATACCCGAAGTAACTTCGAATCACCCTGTAGAGGGCTTTTGAACACTATTTTCTGCGTCTTGCTAGCCTTTTTAGTTTTCGAGTTAGTGGGTGGGGGGGGGGGGGGTCCCAATGGGATTTTGCACGTTCATCATGCTGGCTTGCAAGTCATGTACCGTTGACGTCACGACCATCGACCAGTCAGAGGCCTTGAAACCCTATTTTTGGCCGGAATGGCCTACCTTGTTATAAGCCTTGTCCGAACCGGTCTGCATGAAAACGCCTGTCTGCGCCCGCCTCGGCCAGCCGCCCGCCACCAATTGCCCCTGGTTGCTGTATATTCGGCATGCAACAGTCCTGCAAGCCTTTCTGTAGCTAAACGGATGTGGAAGTGTAGCGAGCCACATTTTAAAACTACACCCAAAACAAACAAAGCGGTGTACAAATATAAGTAAAAGAAGAGAAACTTTGCAAAAGCTATATATTTCCAAATTGAACATGGAAAGAACGGTGGCCGTGGGGACACCAGAACCTTCTGACAGCGCAGACGTCGGCTGAGGCCACCCATGCAGATGACAAACACCCTCGTCAAAAGCCGGACACCGGCGGGGTGTCGTTGTTAGGGGCACACCCGGCCCATGAAACGACGCTGTTTTCACGACCCAGTTTCATCATGATACGTGAGCGCCGGCCAGCAGGCCGCGTCACGTACGGCGTTCGGCAGAAGCCTCTACGCAGGATCTAACCTAAATCACGTCAGCGGGCGCCGGGCAAAGGCCGCCGCAGGCGTCCACCGGGGCCGCTGCAGCCAGTTCCGGCGGCTGCAGCCTGCCCTACGGCAGCTGCAGCTACGCTGGATGGTCAGAAGGACCAATGAGGAGGCAGAAAGCAATGGCCAGGGGCGGCGGAGTCGGCTTCCGGCCGCCGCAGGCATCCACGGGCCGCGGCAGCTGGGTCAGGCGGGAGAGAGGACAGAGAGAATTCGGCAGTGAGCAGGGGCGGAAGCAGGCTGGGGCCGCGGCTCCTCGCCGCGAGCCTCAGTCTCAGAGAGACGAAAGACGGGAGTGAGCGGTGACGGAGGGAGGAGAGACAGAGTTCGGCAGTGAGCAGGGACGGACGCAGGCTGGGGCCGCGGCTCCTCGCCGCGAGCCCCAGTCTCAGAGGAAGATTTGTTGTTTGTTTTCTTTGCCAAATTCGTACGGGTGACAAGAAGCCGCGTCAAGTACCATCACCACAAGTCAGGTTGGAAAGGCAGACCCAAGATAGTATTGTCGGTGATGGCCTTCAAGATTTGCTGTTGTTTTTAGCTCTGTAAATTCATACTGGAGACTGGAAAAAGAACGTGCATCATCAAGTAAGGTCGGAAAGTCTGGAAAAATCCTTATACCCTCCTGATATCCCACGCTCAGTTAATTTGTGTGTGCATCTGAACACCATCAAAATTTAATTTGCACAGTGTTTCGGCCGTTTTTTTCTTCTTCGTTTTGTTCTTCTCTCTTTTAACTCCCCTGCCATTTGGGCATTTGTTTGGTCACATAGTCACGATATTCTTAATTATGCCTACGCGAGTACGTGTATGGTTGAAAAATTATCATGTATTGTTTGCCTGACTAGTTATAACTTCTAAGTTCTAACGTAAATCAAAATTCTGATATGGTATGGACATTTATGTTTGCGTGTCTCATAACTCACGTCATCTTTGTAATGCAACCGATTATCGAGCTTGTGCTAATGCTGGTGGTGGTTGCCGATGGGATTGATTTTACTGGTTGACTGCTCGAACTGATGTGACTGATGTGACTGACTGAATTTCGCTGACTCTATTCGAACTGCTGCCTAAAAGACGAATTATATTGTGTTCACGAGACAATTAACTTAAAGTATCGGTGGACCATTTTCTGTAAATAGAGCCTTGTGTGAATTACCTAGTGCTCTAATTCGGAATGTGACTGAAAGAGGGATTGAGGAAGGAATATCGATGAACGATTGTTAGCGCCAGCTTGTGGGAATTAACGTAATATAATTAATAAAATTAACGTAATAATATCTATGTAGGGACAAGCCATGATGTAACTTCAATGCTTACAAAACAGGGTAATGCAATTTTTGCGGCTCGATGTCATTAAATACTCAATTCAAGGTTCCGAGGTTTAATGTTTGTTTTGGTGAGCAATGTGCTCTGATATATTGAAGGCCAACTGTTTCTGGTAAAACCCGAGTGATGTGATAATTTATGTGAAATGCCCGTTCTGAAAATTTTCAGGAATGGCTAACCCGATTTCCAGCAGACAGGGTAACCGATATTTTTCTTTACCTTGTCATTAAATTATCCGGTTCGATTGATTATTTGGTCTGATTGGTGACATTTCAAATCCGGTCAAATGAACTTCACTGTGGTTAATTTGAGATTTAATCTGTAAGCCTTTTTACGCAGCCTTTGATGTCAGGATCGGTTGATGACAGGGTCATCATTTCAACGTTTCGACTTATACAAACAGATAATTTATGGATTGTGTCGTGATGATTTTGATAAACAAGTTTTATTGACGAATTGTCGTATATGTGCTAATATTGTTTCCACACAGCCCTAAGCCGCCGATAATTGCAAGACTATTAATTTAATTTTGTTCACGAACGTTATCTTCATTGCCGGAACATTTATCTGATTTATCTGATCGTTGATCTGATATGTTGCACTGTCAAACATGTATTAAGTTCAAAGCTGAGTAAAGTACATATTTCCCAAGGAAAAGGAAATTGAGGAAGGCTGTGTTGGAATGTTTACGATTCTCGCAGTTAACTGTCTCCTTAAAGGAAATAGTTCACCTTGGAAATTTTTTACCCAACACGATTTGATTATATTTTTTAATACAATTTATTTTTATATTGTCAAAAATGGCCTTATATCGCGCCGACTCAGGACAGAAGGCCGTAAATTTGTATTGTTTATCAAAACTATATGCATACTCTCTGAGTCAGAGTCCTGACGTCACGCGAATGTAAACAATGGTTCAGCCAATCAGATTCGAAAGTAGTCGCGTAAAGATAGACTCGCATTGGAGATGTGCCAACCGGCGGCCGGCGATCGCTTGCTAGCACCAGCTGCAAGCTGATTGGCTGATGGTATAGCCTCTGCCCGGTCTAGAACCAGTACAACATTCTTTCGCCAGCACCGCATTCCTTCGCCAAAAACTCAAATATATTCGGCTTGACAGTCTTTTCAGTCAAGAAAACTTGCAGATAGTGGTTTCCCAACACGGGCTACAAAACTGCTATCTCAGTTCAAAACTAATGTTGAAGGTGAACTATTTCCTTTAACAAGCGCGAAATTATGGGATGGTTGTTTGCTCAATGGAAAGATATGGCGGTATGATACAAATCACGGTCACGTACAATTTCGTCCCTGTTCATCTCGCTGTTAAACAATTAACGCCATAATCAAATCGCTGTCATGACAATTCGCGCAAGTGTTCACACGGTCAGCGTCACCGATCACCGCTGCCGGCCGCTCGGACACGGACCCCCCGCGCCCCATCCCAAAACACATGACGTCATGAACCCCCTCCCCTGGACCAGAGGGTCCGGCCAGACTGGTCAGACGCCGCCTATTCAATTGAGGGAATTGCAGGCTCGTAACGAGAGGCCAGGCCGACGCTAGCCTAACGAGGGGAAATCCCGTGGATTTCGCTCAGGTGGGACAGTTGTTGTACATACAGAAAAGTACTGAGCACCAAGTACCAGGTGTCCGTACCGAGTACCGAGTACCAAGTGCCAAGTACCGAGTGCCGAGTACAGAGGGCCGAGTACCGAGCACCGATTACCGATTACCGAGTACCGAGTACCGTTTACCGAGTACCGAGTACCGAGTACCAAGTGCCGAGTACCGAGTGCCGAGTACAGAGGGCCGAGTACCGAGCACCGATTACCGAGCACCGATTACAGAGTACCGAGTACCGAGTGCCGAGTACCGAGTACCGTGTACCGAGTACCGAGTGCCGAGTATTGAGTACCGAGTACCGAGTACCAAGTGCCGAGTACCGAGTACCACGTGCGAGTACCGAGTACCGAGTACTGAGTACCAATTACTGAGTACCGAGTACTGAGTACTGAGTACCGAGTGCTGAGTACCGAGTGCTGAGTACCGAGTGCTGAGTACCGAGTACTTAGTACCGAGTACTTAGTACCGAGTACTTAGTACCGAGTACTTAGTACCGAGTACCGAGTACCGAGTACTGAGTACCGAGTACTGAGTACCGAGTACTGAGTACCGAGTACTGAGTACCGAGTACTGAGTACCGAGTACTGTGTACAGAGTGCCGAGTACTGAGTAATGAGTACCGAGTACGGATTACCAAGTACAGAAACACGACCCGTGGTACACTATAGTCACACAATACACTACACAATGCACACTACACAATACACTACACAATATACACTACACAATATACACTACACAATATACACTACACAATATACACTACACAATATACACTACACAATATACACTACACAATATACACTACACAATATACACTACACACTCTCCACAATATACACTACACAATATACACTACACGGCATAAACTACACACACTCCACAATATACACTACAAATGGTATCACGCCGGCGACGCTTCTTCACACGTAACAGTTCTAAGATACATACAACATACATACATACATACATACATACATACATACATACATACATACATACATACATACATACATACATACATACATACATACATACATACATACATACATACATACATACATACATACATACATACATACATACATACATACATACATACATACATACATACATACATACATACATACAGGCATACAGGCATACATACATACATACATACATACATACATACATACATACATACATACATACATACATACATACATACATACATACATACATACATACATACACACATACATACATACATACATACATACATACATACATACATACATACATACATACATACATACATACATACATACATACATACATACATACATACATACATACATACATACATACATACATACATACATACATACATACATACATACATACATACATACATACATACATACATACATACATACATACATACATACATACATACATACATACATACATACATACATACATACATACATACATGCATGCATGCATGCATGCATGCATGCATACAGCATGCATGCATGCATACATACATACATACATACATACATACATACATACATACATACATACATACATACATACATACATACATACATACATACATACATACATACATACATACATACATACATACATACATACATACATACATACATACATACATACATACATACATACATACATACATACATACATACATACATACATACATACATACATACATACATACATACATACATACATACATACATACATACATACATACATACATACATACATACATACATACATACATACATACATACATACATACATACATACATACATACATACATACATACATACATAGCATGCATGCATGCATGCATGCATGCATGCATGCATACATACATACATACATACATACATACATACATACATACATACATACATACATACATACATACATACATACATACATACATACATACATACATACATACATACATACATACATACATACATACATACATACATACATACATACATACATACATACATACATACATACATACATACATACATACATACATACATACATACATACATACATACATACATACATACATACATACATACATACATACATACATACATACATACATACATACATACATACATACATACATACATACATACATACATACATACATACATACATACATACATACATACATACATACATACATACATACATACATACATACATACATACATACATACATACATACATACATACATACATACATACATACATACATACATACATACATACATACATACATACATACATACATACATACATACATACATACATACATACATACATACATACATACATACATACATACATACATACATACATACATACATACATACATACATACATACATACATACATACATACATACATACATACATACATACATACATACATACATACATACATACATACATACATACATACATACATACATACATACATACATACATACATACACATACATACATACATACATACATACATACATACATACATACATACATACATACATACATACATACATACATACATACATACATACATACATACATACATACATACATACATACATACATACATACATACATACATACATACATACATACATACATACATACATACATACATACATACATACATACATACATACATACATACATACATACATACATACATACATACATACATACATACATACATACATACATACATACATACATACATACATACATACATACATACATACATACATACATACATACATACATACATACATACATACATACATACATACATACATACATACATACATACATACATACATACATACATACATACATACATACATACATACATACATACATACATACATACATACATACATACATACATACATACATACATACATACATACATACATACATACATACATACATACATACATACATACATACATACATACATACATACATACATACATACATACATACATACATACATACATACATACATACATACATACATACATACATACATACATACATACATACATACATACATACATACATACATACATACATACATACATACATACATACATACATACATACATACATACATACATACATACATACATACATACATACATACATACATACATACATACATACATACATACATACATACATACATACATACATACATACATACATACATACATACATACATACATACATACATACATACATACATACATACATACATACATACATACATACATACATACATACATACATACATACATACATACATACATACATACATACATACATACATACATACATACATACATACATACATACATACATACATACATACATACATACATACATACATACATACATACATACATACATACATACATACATACATACATACATACATACATACATACATACATACATACATACATACATACATACATACATACATACATACATACATACATACATACAACATACATACATACATACATACATACATACATACATACATACATACATACATACATACATACATACATACATACATACATACATACATACATACATACATACATACATACATACATACATACATACATACATACATACATACATACATACATACATACATACATACATACATACATACATACATACATACATACATACATACATACATACATACATACATACATACATACATACATACATACATACATACATACATACATACATACATACATACATACATACATACATACATACATACATACATACATACATACATACATACATACATACATACATACATACATACATACATACATACATACATACATACATACATACATACATACATACATACATACATACATACATACATACATACATACATACATACATACATACATACATACATACATACATACATACATACATACATACATACATACATACATACATACATACATACATACATACATACATACATACATACATACATACATACATACATACATACATACATACATACATACATACATACATACATACATACATACATACATACATACATACATACATACATACATACATACATACATACATACATACATACATACATACATACATGCATACATGCATACATGCATACATGCATACATGCATACATGCATACATGCATACATGCATACATGCATACATGCATACATGCATACATGCATACATGCATACATGCATACATGCATACATGCATACATGCATACATGCATACATGCATACATGCATACATGCATACATGCATACATGCATACATGCATACATGCATACATGCATACATGCATACATGCATACATGCATACATGCATACATGCATACATGCATACATGCATACATGCATACATGCATACATGCATACATGCATACATGCATACATGCATACATGCATACATGCATACATGCATACATGCATACATGCATACATGCATACATGCATACATGCATACATGCATACATGCATACATGCATACATGCATACATGCATACATGCATACATGCATACATGCATACATGCATACATGCATACATGCATACATGCATACATGCATACATGCATACATGCATACATGCATACATGCATACATGCATACATGCATACATGCATACATGCATACATGCATACATGCATATATACACACATACATACATACATACATACATACATACATACATACATACATACATACATAAGTACATAAATACATACAAGCATACATACATACAGGCGTACAGGCGTACAGGCGTACAGGCATACAGGCATACAGGCATACATACACACATACACACATACATACATACAGGCATACAGTCATACAGTCATACAGGCATACATACATACATACATACATACATACATACATACATACATACATACATACATACATACATACATACATACATACATACATACATACATACATACATACATACATACATACATACATACATACAGGCATACATACATGCATACATACATACATACAAACATACACACATACATACATACATAAGTACATAAATACATACAAGCATACATATGGAGTACAGGCGTACAGGCATACAGGCATACAGTCATACAGGCATACAGGCATACATACACATATTTGGAGAAATGCATGCAGACTGTACGTACACCACATACAAACGTGCAGATGCATGCCCAGAGACAACCATGCACGTGGAGCCGGGGCAAATAGGATACAACGCACGAGGGAGGTATGACTATAGCAGCATGGTGGAAACTGACAGTAGGGAATAATGGACAAGATTGTGAGGAGGCCTAGACAATACGTAGCCGCGCCCCTGTGCGTAATATGCCTGCCGACACGGTCTGCTGCACCGACGGGTGATGGGGTAAAAGGGGGTGGAGGTGAATGGGAATTCAACTAAGAGGAGATCATTTTAACAAGAGATAGCGAAGTTCTCAGATGTATAGACCGGTTTTGGTGGAAATATTTCGTTCGGAAGGAGAAA
>JAXIVJ010010873.1:5000-45649 GCA_036785665.1 Chirona hameri | reverse complement strand
CATTAGGATGGTATCGTTGCCGTAAAACTTAACCCTATTAGTGTCGGGGGAGGGCTAAAACGACCCCCCCCCCCCCTTAAGGTTTTTTTCCGCTCTGCTCCCCAAACGAGTAGAGATGCGGCCATCGAACTTGGGACTTTTCCTAAATATTTATTGGCCACATTTTTGCAAATTTCTAAATTTTCTGCTCACCAGGGGCGGCGCCAGGCGTGTTTTTTTTTTGGGGGGGGCATGTTTGGGGTTTCAGCGTGACTCGGCTTTCAAAGGGAATCAGTTCCTATTCTCTAACCGTTGTAGAGACGAGCCTATGACTTTCACACCTTTCATTACTGCCATTTTTAAACCTGTTGATTTTTTTCTTCTAAATTTTTGGATTGCGTATGGGCGCCTTCAGGGACGTATTTTGAGAGGAATTTGGGGTCACTTCTATTTCATCGAAATCTGAAAGATAAGAATTTGGAACTCAGTGAACCTTCTTAGCTGTTCTTTGCACACCTTGTGTGATATTTAATTTGATTTTTGGGCTTCCCACAGGCGACTCTAGAAATGTGTTTTTTGGGGGGGAGGGGGAAGTGTATACACACATGGTGTTTAGTAACTCAAAATGTTATTTCGCGGTGGACTATCTCGTGTAATATCATCTGCATGGATCACAATTGTATTTTGTGGCATAGGCGGTTCCAGGGGTGGGACGCAAGCGCATGGCCCAATACTATGGGCGCCTCCAGTGATGAAATTAGGGGGAGTTGTGGAACCACGACGTGTAACTACATAGCAAAAGATGCTTGAAACTTGAAACTTGAAACTTGGTGACCTGTTTTAGCAATGCCTCGCACACGTTTGATATAAAAAAAATGGTTTCCCAAGGGCGACTCCAGGGACGGATTTTGTGGGCATGTGTTTCACTCCGTTCACACGCAATGTGTTCAGTGCCCCTGAACGTTATTTTGTAGCGGGTAATCATGCAATATCATCTGCATGAATCACAATTGTATTTTGAGGCATAGGCGGTCACAGGTATGCAATTAGGGGGAATTGTGGACCCATGGCGTGACACTACATAGCAAAATATATCAATAAGCAAAGATAAATATAACAAAAGACAAAGCTCAATTCCCCTCCCCTTCCCCTCCTGAGCACGCCACTGCACAAATAAAACACTGCCATAATTTACATTCTCATGCATATACATATATTATAAGCATCTAAAACAGAAATCAAAGCTGCAAAAATATTATAGCGACATCTTTAGATACCGCCCTTTGGAATTGCCTGAGGACGCCATTGGGTTAATTTCCCCAAACTTTAAAAAGGAGTATATGTTAGAGCATACAATTAGGTGACGAAATCCAACAACATGAAGAAATTGCGTTCAAACAACGTCCCAGGGCAAGAATCTAAAAATGTATGTTTTCCCCCATTTTGTTTTCTACCTGTATCCGCCCATGCCAAATTTTTCGTATTTATGAATACAGGAATGTAGTGAATGCTCCAAGCAATCGAATGTCGCTTTCTCAGAGATAATTGGACCAGCGGTTTCCGAGATACGAGGGGGGGAGGGGCGAATAAGCCCACCGGACAGATTCGTATTTTTCATCCCGATGGTAATAGGGTTAAAAGAAATGACCCACCTTCATAATGGGGTTTAAACTAAGATAGCAGTTTTGTAGGCCAGGTGGAGAAACCACTTGTCTCATACTTCGTTTGGTTGTAAGGGCTCTCCTTCCGCACATATTTGATGTTTTATCCTGTGATCCAGCGCTGTGTAGAACGTCAGCGCTGTGTCGAAAGCTTCATATGGTAGCATGTGTTAAAAGCAGCGTTACTGGACCAGCGACCGAACCCTTCACCATTGACAATATTATGCTAGTTATGTGATCAATTATGGGATAATCTTTACATTTCTACTTACTACTTGGGGCATTCCAGCACGGATCGACCAGAGGCTAACATCACCATGTCACATATCTTGATAAGATCCCTACTAGAGGTAATCGGCCACGCTGATCGGAACATTTGTACATTTTAGTTTTTGGATTTCTGAACTTGTAATTATCTAAAGTACAGAGGTGAACAAACTTGCGGCTGGCACCTACAAAGAGCCAGGCTGATTAACTTCCATTTTTCGCGCTCTAATGGCCAATTACTCTAAAAATCAAGTTTTTCTCACGTCTCGGTGACTAAACAATATATGTTCAAGCGTCCACATGGGACATATGGGATATATGTCCTGGGGTCCAGTCCAGGTACACAATAAGCAGAGGGATCCACAAAGATCCCAGATCCTGATATATTGTATGCCGTGGGATCTACAATTTATACTGAGGGATCCGGGAGGATCCTAGATCTTCATGCATTTTATGCCAAGGGATCTACTGGGATCCCAGATCCAACTTCAGTATCCAGGCACAAGTCTGGGCTACATACCAAGATTCCTTTACTAATAAGGTTTACCCACGAGAGAGAAACGACCCCGGGGTGACGTCAGAGCATTTGGCATCAATATTTTGCAATATGGTAGGCCCAGACATGTGCCTAGATCCCGGGATCCAGCTGAGATCCGGATATCTATGTCCTGTGTCCCTGGATCCACATGGGACCCCAGATACAGGTACACAATAAGCTGAGGGATCCACGAAGAACCCAGATCCTGATATATTTTATGCCATGGGATCTACGATTTACGCCGCAGAGGGATCCAAGAGGATCTTCATGCATTTTACGCAGAGGGATCCACTGGGATCCAATATGCATTTTATGTCGATTGATCCACTGAGATCCCAGATCCAACTCCGGGATCCAGGCGCAAGCCTGGTGTGAATATTAAGAGAAACATGACATGACGGGTGGACATTTACACCAAATGCTGGATGACACTGACACTTTTTTAAAAACATATTTCAATTTAAAAATGAGGGAATGTAACACAATGTATGGCAAAGCAAATATAAATTGTATTACCTGATATTGTCAGCAGTGGTGCAGAAACATATCTTCAGTCTCGCTGCTTATCTGCCTTATCAAGTGCTCAAAAGCACCTCCAACACCAAATGCCTTGTTCCTTAATTGAAGTGCCAATCCAGGGTGCTTAACCCTATACCCTGCGGGCGGCTAGAATTACGTTAACCTGCGGGGGGAGGGGGGGGGGGGCAGATTCTGCCCCCCCCCCCAGATATCTCGAGAACCGCTCGGTAGATTTCGATGGGGGAAAACGCCATTCGATTCATCATGACAAGATCCCTCTTTTTGGACCCCGATTTTTTGTTTGTTCAAAAATGGTGGCCAGGAGGCAAAAAATGCAAAAAATTGGGTGTTTTGAAAGGTCATTGCGGCCATGCGGTTTGACCGATGGCCAAAAACGTTTTTGAGCTTCAAATGTACTGGTCTTCAATATATAAAAAGAATTAAAAAAAAAAAATCATAGGCGTATTCAGAGGATGTAAAATGGGGGATTTTTTATTAAAAAATATGTGCTGTTCGTGATTGTTTGGGACGACAAGAACGTCACATGTGGGCATTATATGCTGTAATTTGTTAAATTTAATATATTGCGCATTGACGGATCCAGGAAAACAACGTGGGGGGCACCATGCGCGTAACGCTTTGATCATCTTACTAATTTGAAGTTGGACCTAATTTGAGGGAGGGTATGGCCTCCCATTTTTGTTTGTAACTGAGTGCGCCTCTGCCCCAAAAATATGTACAATCACAGTATCTATGATGTATATTGCATTGAAATCATTTCTGACGCATTTATTGCACTGCAAACCACGAAGGAAGTATGCGCCGCAAAACCGTATTCGAAACACCCTCCTCAAAACAGGTGCCTGTCACCGGTTCCGCAGTACTGATTTTTTCAAATTTTTTACACAACACGCGCCATTCAAAGTTGGGAAAAATCACAAAGTTTCATGACAATAGGCCTAACGGTTTAGAAGCGGCGAGTGAAAAACCACCAGGGGGGGGCAGAATCTGCCCTCGCAGGGAATAGGGTTAACCCGCGCACTGCAGGGGCTTTCCGCCGAACACCAACTGCAGGGGGGGTTGATTTCCGCCCCCCCCCCCCTGAGATCTCGAAAACTAAGCAATGTAGCGAGAATCGGAAAAAGGCATCTGATAGCTTCATACATGTTCTATCGAAAGTATTTTAGTGTTTTTTAAGTCAGGTCAAAATTGAGGTCACCAGAGGTCATCAAAGGTCAAATTTTCCAGTTTTTTCCTGTTTTAGGACATCGCTCCAGAAATTCCCATATATCTCAGAAACGATGATAGTTAGAAACAAGCTGAAAAAAGCAAACGCCAGCCAGTGAAATTTGTAATCGCTAAGGTGTCCTCAGATTTGATCTCAGGTCAATATTTGAGGCTCCAGAGGTCAAAAAGAAAAAAATGCCGTTTTTTTGCTAAATCGTTTTTTGCAATTAACCTTTTACTTAATAAAGATAACGGAAAACTGTTTACGCCATTGTGTTTATCTTGTAAAGGCGCTTTGAATGATGTATATGGTGACCTTGTTAAGTCAACTTAACAATTTGACCTAAGGTCAAGGTCAAGTGATGACCTAAGTAGGGCATGTTGCATATGGGAAGCCGTGTCTCGACGAGACAAACAAATTGATGTCTGTTTTACTTCTCTATCTTCATTATGTTGAGAGTTATTGACAACAAAGTGATGGTGACCTCGCATGACCTCAAATGACCCAATAGGGGTCACTGAACAAAACTTGCACTTGGATCATCAAGAATATCCTATAATAACATGATCCAGAAGTAATTGGACTAGTACCATGCATATCCTTGAAATAGGAAGCATTTGTATATTTCCCCATTGACTTATTATGGGGAGGTTACGAAATTGACCTGACCTTAGGTCACCGATATAAAAAATTCCGAGTAACACGAATCGTAAGTACTGATGCCCTTATGCCATCCTGTAAGTTTCAACCTGATCGGTGAAAAACTCTGGCTTTGGCACAACTGCAAACATTTTTGGTAATGGGGTCACTTGACCTGGTCTGGCGACCTGACCTGAGATGACTCGAGCATATTTTATTTCTCAAAGTGTGCGCAATTGATGTCCTAACAGGTGTATCAAAACCCGGCGGCGCTGCGCACCGCCGTTTTTTTGCTATCTTTGAAAAACCTGAGGGGGGCGGAAATCAACCCCCTGCAGTGCGCGGGTTAACCCGCGAGTTACTGGGGGGCTATTTTTTGCCCCCCCCCCCCTACCGTTATTTTGCAATAACTCCTAAACGAACACCCGTATCGTCACCAAACTTGCAGTAACCTCTCTCACATCAATTCTACACATGTTGGCAAAATTAAAATTATAAGGCTATGATAAGTCAGCCGGGAATGACGTCAGAGTGACGTCATGTTCTTCGGTTTTTGTTGCAAAATAATGGTTTTCGGAAAACGCTGTCGAAGGTACGATATTTGAGATAAACTAAATTGTATTAAATCAAATTACTTACAATAGATCGGGCTATCAAACTGCTATCTCGGATTTGTGAGTTTTTTTTTAATTCAAAATTTTTAGAAATCCAAAGACATTTTTTTTTGTTTTTACCAAATTTTCAAGAAAAAATCAGAATTATCCGAAAACCGGAATATATGTGATCGAAAAGTATGCGGTGAATATGTGTACCAAATTTGAAGTCGATATCTTTAAAAATGACCGAGTTATGACCTTTAAATTACAAAAATCGAACACTTCTCACAGCATTACTATGACAAAACACGCATTTCCATTTTTGCTTTTTACTTATATTTATATGGAACAAACAATGTTCTAAGGTCATGTTTCGCGTTCTAGACGAAAAACAACCCCATAAACATGTGTTACAACGCCTAATGACCGTTATCTGCAGTTTGACCTCGTGACCTCGGATGACCTTGACCTGACCCAAGGTCATAAACAGCTTAGAAAGGTACTTAGAAGTGTCAGACACACGAATCATACCGATTTATCAACGGGTTATGCGTTTAATATCGCAATTTTGCGCGACAATTCCATCCATAGAGACCTTTTGACACGGTCAAACATTTTGTACTTGACCTGACCTGTGACGTCATCGGTGACCCCGAGGTCAACAATATTATGTTTCCCTCGATACATTTTCCAGGGCTATCGAATGCCGTTTGAATTTTTACATTCGGTCCAGTAGTTCCGGAGATCAGAGGGGGTGGCAAAAAATAGCCCCCCCCCAGTAAGTCGCGTTATGAAATATACCCCAGTAACTCGCGGGTTAAAGGGAAGTGTCGACCTTAACATGGGGTTTTGAACTGAGATAGCAGAATTATAGCTTGGATATAGACATCACATGACCCAATGTTCGTTTTTCTCAAAACTCTACCTCAACTGCTCTAGAGCAGATTTCCGAACGAATATCCAAGGTTTATACCAGATGGGAGGCTTATACCAGATTGACTGATGACGTCCTAGCATTATAGCTCAAATAACTTGGCTCTATTTCGCAAACTTGGGGGCCTTGTCGATTGCCGTCCGCCCCGCAGTTTTTGCCCCGCATGAGAATAGTGGTGTTCAGACTAACATTCGCACGGTGTGTACAGTATGTTTGACCAATCGGCGATGAGCTGGCTCTAGTGAGCTCAACGGTGATTGGTCAAGCTTATTGTATACAGCACATCACGTCTTATTTAACACGGTTATAATTTATGCCAGGGGTGTCATCACGGGATTCCCCATGTATCGACTGCCGAGCGGCTCAGCATTAGCGATGACGTCACTGGTGCTCTGGTCCAGTCGTGGCCAGCCCCGTTGCCGCAGCTGCGCTTTCGAACGTTTTGCGGTCTTTTGGCGGGTGTTGACGAGTGTTGACGAGCGTTAATTTGAAGTCATCGCGGTTAGATAAGTATGTTAGGTAGTTAGGTTGCCAGTCTATGCTTTTGAAATATTGTGATTTTTAAGGTTTAACCAAGGCTATGTAAACCTGTGAACCAAGCACTGCAATTGTCGCTGTCTCATACAGCAGCACCACGATTGCCGCAGACTCACCAGACCCACCGACAAACTCACGACTCGGGTGGCGCTTCCAAAGGCCAGCAAGAATGACGGAGGTCAATGGATGCTGCAGCTAAATTCAAATCTATATACTATTTGATAAGCGTCTGTCTGTCTGTCTGTCTATCCGCCACGAGTTTATATAGTTAAAGCGGTAATTATACATTGCAGTACCACATTGATATAAGCACGTGATGCACGTGATTTTAAGGTTTTCAAACGAGTTTACGGATACTACCGAGTGGTATATAATTCGTACATTTCCGACGCGTTTGATACGATAGTTTTAGACAGTTGTAGGTTGTGCAGTTTTGGGCGAAGGTTTGTGCTGTAACTAACATAGAAGGAGGTGTTAAGAAATATTTTACCGTTAAAAAAAAAGTTTACGGATACGGGTTTTACATCGCTTCACTCCAGTCGAAAGCCAATCAGATCCAACCACGGATATTAACCGTTTTCACGAAGGATTTTGCGTTTGGGGCGATTGGGCGGTTGGGGCGATTGGGGCGTTTGGGGTAAATGGGTCTATAGCTTGTAAGAGCACGGCTTTTTCCGGTGATTTTTGGTATCAATCACAATTTTATAAATTAATGTATAAGTATATGCTCTTACAATGCAATATTTACCGTTAGTTTGCTTTTAATATTCACATTCATGAGCAAATCTGGCAATTTTGGGTTGTGTTAGGTCCTTCTACAAAACATACCGAAAACGCCCCAAAAAAGGCTAAAAGTATACTAGATAATCAACTTTTATTAAATAAAATACGCAATTGACAGTTAGTTAGGGAAAAACTGAAGATGTTAATGGCAAAGAAATATAGCATTATGATGAAAAACGCAATCAAATGTCAAAAGCATTGACAGAACTTAATTCAACGTAGCTCCGTCCCGCTGAGTTTGTCCAATTTATAGCGGCAACTTGGTTGGTTTCCGAAAACCGGAACAATCCTTACGCATTTCGAATCACACAAAATGCTTTTGATTTGATTAATTGATTAATTCATGAATCTTACAAAAAGCTGGAAAGACCTCAGAAAAGGCACTTATAAATCCATGAAGCATGCGGGCTTTCTGGAGCCACTGGTATTGAAAACTCACAAATGGCTGCTCTTGATCGAACGGACGCCATTGCTGGGCGCAGACCACGGCTCTGCGCAATGGCTCTGCGCAACGGTTCTGCGCATGCGCAACGTGACGTCAGGCGACCGGCCGGCTGGTCGCCATGGTGACCAGCCAATGTGAAGCGTGACGTCAGACGACCGGCCGTCCCGTCGCCATGGTGACCGGGCGGCGGCGCCTGTGCAGAGCCAGCGCAGAGCCGGAGCCAGCATTCCCGTCATCTTACAACAAATGATCAAAACGAAATCGCTAATTATCATTAATCCTTGTTTTCAAAAGTGAATATGACTGAAAATATGAATAATTCATCTAGTTTTCATTGAAATAAGCTATTATTCCTGAAAACCATGTCGTTGCAAAATATGACCATTTCCCGAACCAGCCACTTTCGGGATTCGAGCAAGATGGCGTCACACTAACACCCCAGCCGTTTGGCAACACCAGAGCTAGTTTAAGATAAAATTGTTAATTTTAAGTAAACCATGGTGTTATCATTAAATGGAATTTCCAGACAAATGCATTAATTCATAAAGTTGCAATTGATACCAAAAATCACCTGGAAAAGCCATGTTCTTACGAGCTATAGACCCATTTACCCCAATTGCCCCAATCGCCCCAAACGCAAAATCCTTCGTGAAAACGGCTACTAAAGGGTCACAACCAATCATGCAATGAGAAGCAACCACGGAATCACTGCGAAACGAAGGTCATCGACATACGGTACGGCATATATCAATGAACATGAACGCTAAGCCGGGGTGGAGTTTTCACGGGTTTAACGTGTGTGTAACGAGTGCTATAGGTGTACCACGAGTATAATGAGCGAGTGCTGGCTATAACGGGTTTACCACGTGTTGCACAGGGGCACAACGGGTATCACGGGTGTATGCCGGGCACCGTAGGTTTTTGACGGGCACCTCGGGTGTATGACGGGTAAAAAAACGTATTATATGTACGAAAGGCAAGGGCGGATTCAGGATATTTTAGGAGGGGTGGCCGCATGCCAATTTAGGGGCGCCTTCCAAAGAAAGGGCGCCGTCACTGACCGAAAGGGCGCTGTCACTGGCCGAAAGGGCGCCGCCAATGGCCGAAAGGGCGCCGTCAATGGCCGAAAGGGCGCAGTCATTGGCTGAAAGGGCGCCATCAATGGCCGTAAGGGCGCCGTCACTGACCGGAAGGGCGCCTCGGGTCAAAAGGACCAGGTCATGACCTGTATAACCTGATACTCGGTAAGTTACTTTCAACAGGGCGCCCAAAAGAGCGTCCAAGCGGTCCATAGGGACGCTGCGTGTTCACGGTCTGTCCATCGCCGGGCGCCTGGCGGCGCCCAGCGACAGACAGCCCGTGGGGCGCCCTTCTGGCGAGGGGGGGGGGGGGGCGACTGCTGCGGCCACCCCCTGGATCCGCCCCTGACGACAGGTGCCACGGGTAGTACGGGTTATCAATCTCTAATTGCCTATCACTGGCTTGCACCCCCACTTGACCTGTAATCGCCCAGCGGAGCGGACGGGTTAGCACTAGTAGTTACTAATTTAACAGCCAGGTATAGGAGATGGGTAATGCTTGATGTCTTACCGAGTCAAAATGAGTAGGATTGTTGTCTAAGTTTTCATATTTTAGAAGTCATGTCTCTGAAAATTCATGAATCCGTAGGCGGTTTGCTGTCACCGACGTGCGTTGGCGAGTCGGAACCTTTTCACCCCTGCTAAAGTAACTTGATTTTGTATCACACAATTTTTAAGATGTATAATCTGTCGTTCATTTGCAAAAATAAAATGGATGTGATGATGCCCACTTGAAGAAGAACAATGCATTTAAAGGGAATGTTTCACCTTTGTATTAGTTACCGAGCGGGCGCGAAGCGCCCGAGAGGTTTATTGTCAACTTACTAGACAAGTTTACATTTGACCAGGCCCGACCCGGCCATACATACACTTTTCGGAAGCTAATAACTTTGCAACCACTGCTCCGATTGATATTGAGTTTTCACCATTGGATAGGTCCATCAAATCAATTCTGTTTTTGGTATGGTGCACTCTGATAAAGGTGGTACCACAGCGCGTGACAGTTGGCACACGCGAACGTCGAAATGAACAAAAAACCTTGCAAAAATGATTCTTGATAAAAAATGGCTGCATTATTCTAAGCATTAATGTATACGCTGAAACATGCAGCGCTCAGGACTTACTCCATTTTGGTGGATTTGAGAAAGGAGATTATGCACAATTTAATACAACTTAATTTTTATGTTGGCATGCATTGAGGCCTGACAATTTTTCTGGACAACTAAAATGACTTTGCTACTACCACGTGTGCTCCCTTACCCTCATCGCCCTCATCTCCCTTATCGGTCATCGCCCAAAAAGGCGTTTTACTGGTTTTAAACTGATATAACCATTATCTTGGGCCGGTATTTAAATGTCTAAATTACTATTGTTATTTTCCCCAAAACTTAACCGTTTTAAAGGGACTATCCCACCTTAACATTATATTTGGGTTGAGATAGCCATTTTAATGGCTTGGCATTGAAATTAAGTATGGTATCAGCTAAAACAACCACAATGATCTAATCAAAAAGATATTCGAGTTTCATTTTGACATCTGTAAAAAATAAGGCCCATGTGTATTTGAATGGGGCCTCTAAACCGGCAGCGTCGTCTCTCTTTACCCAAATGGTAATGATAGTCGACTTGTTTTAAGGTGAACCTTGGAGATATTTGCTACGTTTCAATGATTTGGTAGTTGGTTTGTTTTGTATTCAAACGCCAGAATAGTCTCGAAATAATTGTGCCCATACTTTGGCAGCGTAAAGGATTTCTGTGTAGCTCTCTAAAGCTCAATATGGCGTCATCAACCCAAATATTAAAACTTACCTTTTTATTAAATTGGGCACTATTTGCGAGAAACAAATGCCATAATCGTGTTTGGCAGCAATTACTTCGTATTGCGCACCACAGGCGGCGTACATTTGACAACTTTTGGGAAGGTGGGACAGTCCCTTTAATCAATTTAATTTGCCATTTGCAAAATGACTCCAGGCTGGTGCAGCCGCTGATTGGCTGACAGACACTTTTCAGCCAATCCCACTTTGTCAGCCATTCAGCGGCGGTCTAAAGCTCAATAATGACGTCATTCACCCCGATCTAAAAACTTAATTTGTATAAAGTTAAGTGACTTTTAGAGTGAAAAAATCACCATCATTTTCAGCAGCACTTACTTCATATTGTCTACTACAACCAGCGTATATTTGACAACTTTCAGAAAGGTGAAACATTCCCTTTAACCCTATTTGTAAAAGGGGAGGGGCGGATTCCGCCCCCCCCCCCCCTCATGTTTTTCGCAGATATCTCCCGAACGGCTAAAACCAGACCGATGAAACTTTGAGACTTTTCCTAGAATTAAATTCTGCATATGGAGTCAAAATTTTACGTTCTTACCCTGAACAGAGGCGGTTCTAAGGCACGTTTTTGGGAAGGTTCTGCGGCGACATTTGGCGATAATAATGAAATGCGATCTTCACGTTTTCTTCCTAACTGCCTCAAGTATGAAGGAGTTACATCAGTTTACGGTGATTGCAACAAGTGAAAATTAGTTGATGTTAATGAAATATCATAAAAAAATTGCATGGCAGAGGCGGTTTCAGGGGCTTCTAAAGGGGGGGAGGGGTCCATGAAGTATTCAATGCTGGCGGGAAGCCAATAGAGCGGTGTAAGGGGCATTTATAGCTATCAAGATGTAATGGATAGCTTCTCCTTCCATTATTTGCATAATGTATTACATATAGAGTTGCAGGGGCGTGTTCAGGCACATGAAAAGGGGGGTGACTGACATAGTGATGACGATATGCTAGCGATTACGGCGCAATAGACGGTTAGTTTATAATGATATATGCACATATGAGGACAGGAGAGGATCTTAAGTCGTTTTTTTTTGCAGAGGCGCGCTCAGGAATGGAAGAAAGGGGGTCATATTATGTCAAGGAATCTAAAATGCGTGGGCCTACAATGACATAACATACTGCAGTTTTCGGATGAAACATGCACCACAGGGTACTCTAAGAACGATTATAAGATAATAGGCGAGTCTAGGTAGGGTACAAAGGGGGTAAGCAATGTGAATTGAAGTTGCAGGTGAAATAGTCACTGTTGACAATTTAGTATCATAATAGCGGATACTATTACTATCAAAAGGTCTTGACCCTCCCCAGTTTGGATCCTGGATACGGCTATGATGAAGTACAACATGCAAAAAGGAACTATTTACGATCAGTAACTTATGTATTGTGCTGGTAGCAGCTTGCCTGCGGTTACTATTTTTCCCTAATTTACCTCCCTTTTGCACTGACCTGGTATCGCCTATGGCAAAAAAATATGTTTAATAACAGTTTTGTCTAATGTCACAATAACACACCATTTAATTTATTTAAAAAAAACATCAACAAATTGTTTTATTACGCATTTACTTCACCCCCATATTTAGTGACTTGCACACGCCTATGATTTTTTGATTTTCAAAAGTCACTGCCACATATTCATGTCCAATTCATTCTCTATCCTCCCTCTCCCTCTCCCTCTCCATACCATACACAGATCCCCATTAGTTGCGTTAAAATCGGTTGATAAACATGACAGCTGTGTTGGATCACAAATCATTTTATTGGATCATTTTTAGAAATGTAGATCTTGGTGAGGGGAATAGCATGCCATTTGATTTGTAAAAATAGGACGGGTAGATCTTGAGATTTCCGGGGGGCGGAATCCGCCCCCCCCTGTTACAAATAGGGGTAGCCAGGAGCCTGTTACAAATAGGGTTAACTGCATACACAAAAATGATTGAAAAACACACCCGCACAGCAAAACACCAATCCCATGACCATGATGACTCGTTGCGAGAGTGCCGCGGGAAGGCGTGACACTTGGCCAGCCGTCCATCTCGACTAGCGGAAGGTGCCCGGCGGTGGCGCCGTGCAGCGGATGTTATGCGCAGTTAAAATATCAGCCCCGACGCCAGGCGGCCGCCTGTCCGACGGAAGCCCTGCAGCACCCCTGGCGACTGTCGGCTTAAGCTCGAGCCGCGCACAGCGGCACCGGTGGCAGCACCGGCGGCGCTACGCGCAGCTCACACGGTAGCCCGCCTGGCGGCTCCTCCTCCTCGTACAATTCGTCCAGCTCGTTGGACTTGTCTCTGAGCAGATAGACCACCGTCTCGTACTTGGACATCATGCTAGCTGTGTTGATAATCTATCGGACCAGCTGGGTGCCATGACCACGGTGCCAAAACCACGGTACTATTGGTTCCAAAATAAGCGTAAGCGTCCCGCTGGGTTAGATGACAGTCTGTAGTAAATACCTGCATTTTCGTCATTCCCGGCCGGTCTGGGAGGTAGACTGTCCAACACACTCTAGTGCTCGGCGGGACAGCCTATACAGCTTGGCTACACTGACGGAATATGCGTTGTTGAAATTGTGGGCGGACTGCACTGTTGATCGGGCCTTTCGACTGCATCTGCCAGCCGGCTCGGAAATACCGGTAAAAAACGGCTTCACAGAGGGTAGCCAGTAGGGCGGCCATTCAGCGACATGAAGGTGGCCTGAGGCAAACTTCCACTAGCTAAGGACAGATCAAGAGTTGACATGGGGAGGGACCAAATAATAATACAAATCACACTTATAAAACACAAACTTTGGACTTTGCCTCCTCTTTAAAAAGGGAGTATGTAAAAACACATTTGACCTTGAAAAAGTTGCCTCTCTGGATACGCCAGTGCCACTAGCACGTGTCATGGCCACACGAGGACGACTGTTGGAACAGTGGAGATCAGACCCGCAGACCGGTTGGATCGACGTTGAACTGCCGTTCAGAGGTGCAGAAACCTCCTCACCTGTCACATACTTGGCATTGATACATGATTTATGTCACACGGCTCTTACATAAATGCCCCCACCCAGGGGCTTCTCATGAACTCGTATTTCACGCCACGCCGTACACCTCACTCCTGTAACACACGTAAGAGTAGTGGCGATTTTGGGAATCTTTTTGTTATTATATACATACAAAAGAGCACGCATTCTTAATTTGGTCAGCTCAAGTTCACAATTTTCGATGGCCGCAAAATCGTTAAGACAATCCAGTTTCGTTTCATATTCCTTTAATTGCAAACCATTTGACCAATAATCCGGCACCATTGCCAGTCAATTAGCGCCAATAGCCGATGGTAGACGAACAATAACAAACATATTGCTCAAAGATGAAACATTCTAGAGTAAGATAAAAACCAACAAACGTCACAAAACGGCAATGATAAATTAAATCCATCCAAGGACCATAACTGGTGTTGGTTACCACCAACACCACTTACTTCAGTCCCGACCACACATTTGTTTCGCACTGGGATGCTTCGACAAAACAGAGACGGGGGTAGCTAACAACTCACATACACAAAGCAACTTCGAGAGCTCATGCCCCGAGTCAACGGGACGTCCCGCACACCCTGGATTCAGTTCCTACGATACTTATTTGAAGCTCCACAGACACGCTTTAGAGTCGGGGGCCTTTTTGTGGCGCGATATCACTGTCCCTTCCATCGACTGTCCGATAGAGATGCTCCTCCTGACACACCTGAAAGTGTCCTGACCTGAGAGACTTCACTGGACACTATTCAAGAGACGGTCAGCCCGACACAAGGACGGTCCGTTCCACCGCACCACCAGCTCCTGAGCGGCGTTTCCATGATTGAGCTGGCGGTGATCTCCAAACACTTCGCCGATGATACTTGCCATTGACTCGACCACACTCTCCGGGGGACTCAGAAGCCAAAGGCGCGTCACAAAATCGGCGAATGCTTTAAGGTGGTGGTTCTGCTGGTGGTCGCGACTCGCCAACAGCTTCCACAGCTGCTGACTGGTGCACGAGCGGTGGCGGCGGAGCAGCGGTAGAGCAGCCCGGATGTCGACCTCAGACGGGACAGCGGAGCGCGGAACGAGCTTACTTGCAGCCAGCCTGTTTGCCGCCTCTCGCACGAGACAAGCTGACACCGGCACAGGAGCGTTGGACACTGCCAGCTGGTGGAGGTCAGCGACCAGGCGGATATCTGGCATCCTTCTCTCCACGGTGGTGTTCGCCGTCCCCTTGTCGGATCCACTCTTGTCGTAGCCCTTTGCGCGGTACGAAAGTCGCTCCATCAGCTTGGAACAAAATATGACTATCTTGGCGACCTGGCAAGGACGTAAAATTACTCATTACAATCACGAAGAAGCACACAAAAACGATGGTTATAAATGCATCATGTCTCGCTTTTCTACATTTAGGATCAAACAAAAGTTAAAAAGAGCAAACGAACAAACGAACGCAAACAAAAGGTGATACTTATACTTAAATGATTATATGAATAGGCTAAAACATGATGCTTTATATTTATACAGCAACAAAGTTGTTTGATTAGCACACACAAGCCTGCAGTCAAAAAGTGAAGTGCTGGCATTGCATGCTAATTGTCCAACTCTTAAAGTTTACAAAGTGGAGGGGGGTGCATTTTAGTGCCCCCCCCCTAAGATCTCCGAAAGTATGAGAGCTAGAATGATGAAACTTACAGGGTTGGTAGGTGCTATGATGATCTACATTTTCTGAAATTTGCTTGACCTTCGGTCAATATCTGCAAGGTCCAACGAGGTCATGAAGGTCAAATCTGGCCAAATATCACAATTTTGGGAATTTGACCTCTGTGACGTCACAGATCACCAGCAATGTGTTTAAAGTTGTTTCCGGGGATGAAAATTGACATTTTCTACCGAATGGCGTTTGAATCATTCCGATCCGACTGTTGGTTCCGAAGATATCGATTTGCCGACCGCGATTCTGGCCGCCATCTTGGACTGAAAATCCATATAAATTAAAAATGTATCGACCGATTTCGATTTTTGTTGCGTCAAACGATCCGCTATTGAGTTGGCATTAATGTCTCGCAAAAAACACCGCTCTGTTGCGCTTCGTTTTCGAGCTATTCATGAAAAACATGTGGGGGAGGGGGCACAAAAGTGCCCCCCCCCCCTCCACTGCGCGTGTTAAAACAGTGCACTCCAACATATTTAAATGTCCAATCCATGAGCCCTCTGGGTGACCCTTGTTACCATGTGGCTTCACAAGTCATATTCGCAATGTGATTTTTTAGTTACTTAAGCGTGAACTAACACTTACAGGAAATAAAATGGGAAAACATGGAAAATGCCAATCTGAACAACAATATTCACATCATGGAGCAAGTGTATATAAGTTAACAACAAACATCTTTTCACTTATATTTCAGCATTTTACAGCACCTCACATCACTTCAGTACAACTTTGGAAGTATGACTTGCAGTTTGGGAACCTATGATGAGTACAATCTCCTTTTTTCACAAAATTTCAAATTCAACACAAGCTTTCTGTACTTGTGCAGAACAAACTCAACTTTATCTTTGGACTTTGCCCATTTAAAGAAAATAGTTTGTCAATATGACACAGCCATTCTTCATCTGCCCTGCACATGCAACATGTTCCAGTGCACATCATGTTTTGCTGATTATTTTTGGATTATACATAACAACATTCCAGAAATGTTGAGACTATCTGAGAGAACATGCTTTAAAGTACCAAATGGAGCAAGTCACAAACATTGAGAAACCCTTGAACCACAATTTTCCCTGCTGCATGTCTGTTATTTGGGATTGAATGCCAGTATACAAAAATGCTGAAATTAACAATTTCACCCTTAGACATTTTTTTACCCAAAGTTATTGGTTACAGCCCCTAGTCATATATTTATGGTGCGACATAATAATCACATAATCCAGAAGGGGAGGGTGCTTGAGGAAAGCATGCAAAACTGCTGTAACTCACTGTTTTAGGTTTTTGGAAAGCTAGATATACTTAACTTTATTGTTATTTCTGGATGGCCACAAATCTGTATCAACATGCCACAAATGATGGTCAAATTAAGTGTGAAATGTTGCGTGAACATGGGTTCTCTCATCTGATAAGTGGATGATCAGCTAAAATTGATATAGGTAGTATAAATAAATGAAATGTAGTGCAGGATTGGATGTAATTACCCATAGTCTAGTCCAGAAATGGGAAAAAAACTGACACTTTTAACTTCAAGGTCTAATTATATAATCTGATAGAAAGCGAGCTGCTTCTTAACTCTCACAGAAGCTTGAATAAATGTTGACCCAATTTCGATTTGGTACAGGGTTTCTCACCCTGCAATATTACAACAACAAAAATCAAAAGATAATTTAGACCAGAAGCAAAATATGCTGCATTTCAGTTTTTAAGTTCCTTATCAGGCTTCTACAACATAAACTGATGACAAAATTAACTCACAAGTGTTGCAGGAATGTTTTGGGACTAATATGAAAACATTTAATTGATCAGGTCATGAGTAATTAGGTGAGCTGAATTTGTTCATTTTACAGCTGAAGTCTGAAATAAGGGTGGTTTACCCGGTAATAGTTCAGTAATTCACCTCCCCAGTTTATGATATTCTTGAGGTCCCTAAAAGAAGAAGAGTAGTTAGCTGACAGTAATATTACGACAGACTGAAAAGTGGGTTATCTTTGACTACAAGATAATCTGGGGGTCCAGGGGGGTGACAGCCCCCGGTAGGTTCTGCAGCGCAGCAAGCGAAGAGTTCTAAACGTGGGTCCCTGCGACCACAATTGCTGTAAAGGTTAGGTCAGGTTTAAATATGTATCGTTTTGGTGACGTAATGGCTTTGGTATTACTGGTACACTTTTTGGTAATAGTTCAGTAATTCACCTCCCCAGTTTGTGGTGTTCTTGAGGTCCATAATAGAAGAAGAGAGTATTATTATGACAGACAGAAGTGTACCAGTAATACCAAAGCCATGATGTCACCCAAAAAACATTTATCAGCGACATTTCAACATCAAAGCGACATTTTCATATTTCTTCCAACGAAGCTGTTATTATTAATAGGCTAGGCCTAAATACATCAGACTACTTCTTTATGCCATAGGGTTTGGTTTTGTCTATAAGATGGCCTGGGGTGTCTGGGGGGTAACAGGTGACAGCCCCCCCCCCCCCTGTAGGGCTGCAGCGCAGAGCGAATGTGAGCGGAGCATTATACACGTGGGTCTCTGCAACAGTAATTGCTGTAAGGTTTGCATAGGTTTGATTAAGTTATTATTGGTGACGTCATAGCTGTGGTATTACTGGTACACTTTTCAGTTTGTCATAATAATACTGTCGGCTGACTGTCCTTCTATTAGGGACCTCAAGAAGAACCTTAACCTAGGGAGGTGAATTACTGAACTATTACCCACTTTTCTGTCTGTCATAATAATACACTTCTTCTATTAGGGACCTCAATACTACCATTAACTAGGGAGGTGAATTGCTGAACTATCCCGTTTACCCTACATTAAGTTCCACAGATCATTATTACTTTTATGTACCCAGATGAAATCTCACCTTCAGATGATCCTGGTCTTGTGTCAGTGTTGGGGCCATCAGTGTCCATCTCCACCTCATCCACATTCGTCACGACCCAATCACGCCAGCGCCCTCCATGGCCAAAAACATTGTTCTGAAAAACGATTGTTTGAACACGATGCATCACGGCATTGTGTCGCTTGAAGCTGCGTCTTTGGCCATTGTAAGAACAGCCTGGATAGCCGCAATGCATTTTCTCCCTTGATGGAGGCACACGCACTGGTCCTGGGGCATTTCTCCCATCGCTGCCGGGCTCCATCTTCTCTGTCACACTCAGGATAACTAAACAACTGTCACAGCTCCGGCGTGACAATCCGCCACCTTCACGCCGACTTCGCGATCGAGCAATGGGCGATTTCAATGGAAAAGAAGTCGGCGTGACAGAATCCGCCGGGAAATTGCAGCACCCCGAATGCTTAGAACTCTGGCGCAGATATGACGAGTACGCAATCTGCTTTGTGCATAGGACCAATCAACATAGAGAAAATTAAGGATATATGACGTCACGCGCTATTCCACATTTGGGAACAGAAACACACTAATTTGCTGCCAAAGTTAGATAAATGATGTGCCCGTCTGACGTACTGCCACATTCCAGATTGTCACGGTTTTCATTAGGTGGCATTTTGTAATGGAGCCTGTGTGGCTGATAGTTGTCACGTTTCCACAATTTTTTCATCGTATCTGGCACATACCCAGGTCGGCGAGTTGGGAGGTTTTTGCACCTCTGCTGCCGTTGGTTCTGATATCTTTTTTTCTTAATCTTTGAATTTGCCGCCATTTTTAAGCAATTTTGACAAAGGCGAAATAATAAGACTGCTTCATTCCCCAACCGTCTACGCTTTTTACATAAAACAATAACCGCCGATTCATGCCCGGGAATCCGACCCGCGTTGCTGCTGCCCAACCAACCAGCCAACCATGGTGTCGTTTGCGATAAAACTGAGCTCGGTGGTTTTCAAAACCGCCGGAGGCCTTCGCTCTCTTCCGTCGGCTGAACGTGACATTAATCTTGTAACCTCTGCGTGTATAGGCTGTTCCGCACAACATTGTTGTGCACCGTACAGCCTATCCTTTCAGGCGGTTCAAAACGGCCGGTATTCACTACAAATTAACTGCTGTGCCAGCCAACCCAGCGGGACGCTTATTTTGGAACCAATAGTACAAGCTGCGGTGATCCTCCTCTGTCCACACCACCTGCAGCGTTTGGAAGAAGTGCCGGTACTTGGTGCCCTCCTCCCAACCTAATCGCACGCGCAGCTCAAACCCGCTGTGTGACGACTGCAGCCACGTATTGACCACCTCCGGAGGACAGGTCACGATGGCATCCACGGTGCCACCCATCCTATGTTAAATGGTAATATCTAGACAGCAGCATCATTTGCCATCGCCATCGCATCTCCTGCAACACAAAGATGCCGCCCACCGGATCGCCACACGAGGACGATCCAAGGTGCGGCGGTCAAGCCATCCCCTTCCCCACCTTATTTAGCCTAGTTATCTATTAATTTTTTCCCGATTCTTCTCCACATAAACTTCCAATCGGTACAGAGGCACCCCCCCCCCCCCCCATCACCACCCCCGGAGAGAGCCAAAAGGCCAGAGGGAGGGGCCCGTGCAAGCACTGGCCTGTGGCCCGGGCCCACACCCACAACCAGCAAGACCCCACCGGGGAAATGGGACCGGGGAGGTGGAGGACCGTTCATACTACCTATCAATGTCATATATATATATATATATATTATTGCGATATGCATAGTTAATTCCACCACTGGAGCTGAAGTTGTTCCAAAATTAAATGTTTGTGCTTATAAATCGCTACGTCCAAGTGGATTGGTCGCATGGCGTTTAAGTTGTTAAATAATTTGGAGGCAAAAACCAGGGTTGGTAAAAGTGCTTTGAGTGGCCCCGACCAAACGTAGCACATACAAAAATGACCCCAGCTCAACTGGTGTATTTTTTTTTACTTCACATGAATACCCTAACACCTGGCTGCCTGCTCACATCATCCCTATATTTTAACCAGCGCCGTGCCGGGGGTTAGACACCCCCTCAGGTTTTTCGCGGATAGCGTAAAAACGGCGAAGCGCAGCGCCGTCATTTTTGGCACAGCTGTTTGTGCATCAATTGTCCACATTATGTAAACAAAATCCTCGGGTCATCTCAGGTCAGATCACCAGACCAGGTCACGTGACCCCACCTCCCAAAAAAACTTGTGGTCGTACCACAGCACAGTTTTGGGATGATCAGTTTTACACTATCAGGATTTCATAAGGTTACATCTATCTACAATAGGTATATCTTGGATTTTTAATATCAGCGACCTAAGGTCGGTTTAATTTCGTGACCTACCCATTATAAGTCGAAGGGGAAATATTCAAATGCTTCCTATTCTAAGGAGACGCAAGATAGCAGTCTAATTACTTCTGGATCATGTTATTATAGCAAATTTTTGATGACCTAGGTGCCATTTTTGTTCAGTAATCCCTACAGGGTCAGCCGAGGTCATTTGAGGTCACCAACAGTTTTATGTCAATAACTCGACATAATGACGATAGAGAAGTGAAACCAACACCAATGTGTTTCTCGTTGCGGCACGTCTTCCCATATGCAACATGACCTACTTGAGTCACCACCACCTGACCTTGACCTGAGGTCACATTTTTAAGTTGACCTGACTTGGTCAACACTAATATGATGCAAAGCGTTTTGACGAGACAAGCACGATAGCGTCAAAATTATTGCCTTGTCGTTATTAGGTAAAAACCTATTTGTGATAAACTTTTTTAAAGCCTTTTTGACATTTGATTAGCCCTAGAACCTAAACATTTGACCTGAGCCCACATTTGAGGACATTTTGGCTATTGCATTTTGCAAGAGCTTTTTTGCGTTTTTTTGCTTTTTGAGCTTTTTTGCCATTGCTTTTTTCAGTTTGTTCTTAGCTATCACAGTTCCTGTTATATCTGGGGGTTTCTGGAGCGAAGTCCTAAAACTTGAAAATCTGACCTTCGATGACCTCTGGTGACCTCAATATTGACTTGAGGAAAAACAATCTAAAGCACCTTCGAATGTGCCGGTCGGGAGCTTTTGACCGCTTTTTCCGCATCTTTCTAGCTCTTTTAGTTTTCGAGTTAAAGGGGTGGGGTCCCAGGACAGTGAAATCCACTGTCCTGACAGTGGACCTCCATTGAAATGCACTAGCACCCCGGCCCGCCCCCGGGGGAATCGACTGTCCGGATTTCCCGCGTCGTGCCGCGGGTGAGGCGTTTAGACGCCCCCTTAGGTTTTTCGAGGATAGAAAAAAACGGATGCGCGCAGCAACGCTGTTTTTAGTACAGCTGTTAAAACATGAATTGTTCACATACTGTAAAATTCTTGACCACGATTCATCTCAGGTCAGGTCACCAGGCCAGGTCACGTGACCCCACCTCCAAAAAGTGTGGGGTCGAACCACAGCCACAGTTTTTGGCCAATCGACTTGGTAATTATAGGATTTCATAAGGGTAATTGTACCTACAATTGGTATATCTCGGATTTTTAATTTAGGTGATTTAATGTCGGGTCAATTTCGTGACCTCCCCATTATAAGTCAATGGGGAAATATTCAAATGCTTCCTATTCTGAGGATACGCATGATATCAGCCCAATTCCTTCTGGATCATGTTATTATAGGCCATTTTTGAAGACCCAGGTACATTTTTGGTTCAGTGACCCCGCGTGTTGAATCTATCGGCCGGATTTTTTTTTCGTCGGATTTTTTGTTTTAATGTAATTTATTATTATTGGAAATCCAGAGCTGAAACGCAACTGCTAATAAAAAAGTAAATGTACATACATACTGACGTGATGAATATGATGATTAAGTGAATAATATATCTGAAGTGGTTTTGACGATCAGTATTTCTAAGGACATGATCGCTTAGTAAACGCTCACAGAAATGACTTAGTAATGATTTTTACTGGCATTTTGACCCCGAGTACTTCATGAGAAGGAGCATTTCATCCCCGACCTTATCCATCAGGACAGAACTCTTTACCACCCTGGCTCACCTGTGATTGGTCGGTGGCTATGTGGTGAGTGGGAGGTGCGGTGTTGACCGGCGAGGGGAGTCAGTTCGGTTTCGGCCCGCGTCGGCAATACACTGTCCTGCAGGGTGTGCCAAAATTACACAATTGTGGAAAGTATTGGTGTTCAGGGCTAATATGGTTCTCCGAGACATGGCGAGTTTAACGGTGCCATTTTTATCCATATTAGAATTGGTCTAGGGGCTCCTCAAAAGTCTTAAAGTTTGGGGTGTATTAACCCATTGCGGCAATGATGGATCACTATCTGCATGGGGCTCCGGTGGACAGTTGCGTCTGTTAGGAGGCATACATATATTTTTTCGATGATGCCTGCTTAACTCGAATATTCCCCCCCCCCCCCAATTGTTTTCACAATTGTCCAAATCCAACATTTTGACAAATTTGTTAAACAAAATATTTGCTCTTTTTTATATCATATTGATTGCTGACACAATTCCGGTCACGATATATTACGTTTTAATCAAAATATCGTGCCTGAAATGTTGGCTAAAAATGGAATCGAATTGTGTTCAAAAGCTTGGTTCAAGCTTATTATAAAGGTTTTGGACACATTTCTGTTCCATTTTTAGCCAACATTTCAGGATCGATATTTTGATTAAAAGGAATCTATCGGGACCAGAATTTTGTCAGCAATCCATTTATGATATAACACAATTTTTTTTTTCTCTCTAAAAAAAATGGATTTTGCTAATTTTGTGTTGTTGGGGGGGGGGGGTAGGGGTTAATATTCAGGCTAAGCATCATCGAAAAAAATATATGTATGCCTCCTAACAGACGCAACTGTCCACCGGAGCCCCATGCAGATAGTGATCCCTCATTGCCGCAATGGGTTAATACACCCCAAACTTTAAGACTTTTGAGGAGCCCCTAGACCAACTCTAATATGGATAAAAATGGCACCGTTGAACTCGCCATGTCTCGGAGAACCATATTAGCCCTGAACACCAATACTTTCCACAATTGTGTCATTTTGGCACATCCTACAGTGTCCTGTGCTCAGCCGGTTTCTGAACTCGACACACGTGTTTGCAAAACTGTTCTAAGGGTTTACAGCAAATTGTGTATCCTTGGGGTTCACCCACTTTCCCATCTGTGTACCAGGCGAGTCTTCACCCACCCCAACCACCGGGAATCTCCAGCTCGGTAAGTACGTTTTTGCACCGTGATAAGCAGCACCACAACGCCGACCTTGAACTGCGCAGGCTGATAGCGAACGAACGAACCAACCGCTAGTCAGTTGCTAGTCAGTCAGTTGGTTGTAGGACCGTTGCGTCGGTGAAGCGTACTGATTGCTTTCATAAATTAAAGTTCTGTGAACAGCACCTTGCCTGTTCTAAAGACGTCTTGGAAACACAAACCGCTGATACTCGGTAAGTACGTTTGCACACCGCCCTCCTTGATTTTGAATGATGTTTTGGTCGGGAGAGGGAGAGGGAGAGGGAGAGGGATAGGGAGAGGGAGAGGGAAAGGGAGAGGGAGAGGGAGAGGGAGAGGGAGAGGGAGAGGGAGAGGGAGAGGGAGAGGGAGAGGGAGAGGGAGAGGGAGAGGGAGAGGGAGAGGGAGAGGGAGAGGGAGAGGGGGAGGGGGAGGGAGAGGGAGAGGGAGAGGGAGAGGGAGAGGGAGAGGGAGAGGGAGAGGGAGAGGGAGAGGGAGAGGGAGAGGGAGAGGGAGAGGGAGAGGGAGAGGGAGAGGGAGAGGGAGAGGGAGAGGGAGAGGGAGAGGGAGAGGGAGAGGGAGAGGGAGAGGGAGAGGGAGAGGGAGAGGGAGAGAGAGAGGGAGAGGGAGAGGGAGAGGGAGAGGGAGAGGGAGAGGGAGAGGGAGAGGGAGAGGGAGAGGGAGAGGGAGAGGGAGAGGGAGAGGGAGAGGGAGAGGGAGAGGGAGAGGGAGAGGGAGAGGGAGAGGGAGAGGGAGAGGGAGAGGGAGAGGGAGAGGGAGAGGGAGAGGGAGAGGGAGAGGGAGAGGGAGAGGGAGAGGGAGAGGGAGAGGGAGAGGGAGAGGGAGAGGGAGAGGGAGAGGGAGAGGGAGAGGGAGAGGGAGAGGGAGAGGGAGAGGGAGAAGGAGAAGGAGAGGGAGAGGGAGAGCAAGGGAAAGTGGGGAAGAGAGAGGGAAAGAGTGAGAGAAAGAACATATTTCCTGATTCCAAAGAAAAACACATTGTTTACTGATTACAAAGAAAATGTTTCAAAAAATTATTAACGCACATAGAAGCGGAAAGCGACACGTTTTGTTTGATAATTTGGTGCGCCTTTCTAGGCTTTGCCCTTCCCCCACCCCACATAGCACGTCGATTGTTCTAAACCCGGTCGTATAACCATAGTAGTTGGTGCTTCCACAAACCCCAATCAGCTCCAGAACACGCCAGTGCATGCGCCGCGATTGATCGTGTGCCCTGGCCATTCTGTTTGTCGTTCGAACGCTCGTCAATGTAACTGCACACGTTCCCGGATTCATTGGGGCTCGTCCAAGCTATTATGGTATGGTTGGAATTTCAGCATCGAAGCCTGACCGTCCCTTGTGACCTAACGGACCTGTGGCGTGGTATATTATATATGTAATGATTATAAATGTTTACATCTATATTTTTCCCGATATTAGCCGCAAACTTAAACATATTCAAACGTTTTACCTTCCTTCAGTTGACTATATTCATAAATTGATTCAACACTGTCATTCTTTGCCCCATGCATGTATGTTTCAGAATCTACGAGGTTGAACGTCTGCAAGAATGGCTTCTCGGAAATCCGATTCTGCTGTTCTCTTGGTGGCCATTTTCTGGATCTGCGCAACATTTTCTATGTGCTCGGCACGAAAGGACGATAAACATGTGTCTGGTAAGGAAGATTTTGTTGCACCTTTCACATATCCTGCATGATAAATGACGTCTGTGTCGTCACTGCCTCACATTGTTGCTTGGCCATCCTTGCAATACGTTGATTTGTTAAACAGCAGCCGATGCCAGTGTTATAAAATGCAGCCTATAACAGTGTGACTAGATCTGCATAATCTTACGCACTCGCCCACGTGCGAAGGTGACAGTTTTGGAAAAATGATGGGATTTTGTGACAAATTTATATATATATATATAAAAGTGATCAGATAAGAATATAGTTCCTCTTCAGAAATTTGGTGATTAGGTCAATTTTTATAGTTAGATATAGTTACTCTTCGGAAAATTTGGTGATTAGGAATTTTGGTGAAAACTAAGTATTTGGCGGCAGGATATATGCAATCCCAGCTTCACGAATGGTAAAGGAATTCCTACGGTGCCAAAACTTTGCCCAAACTAGATGCTGGGGGTCTACAAAATCTTACCCATACGGTTGGTCAGTGGGCCTATTCCTTCACCACTGCGACAGTCACAAAAAGCGCGAGCTGTGACAATTCCATGAAGGTGACACTTCAGACATGCAAAATTTCCTTCATGTGGTGTTTCCGCTGAGCTGCCATGTAATCTTCTGCTTGGTGGTTTGTTTATATCAGAACGCTTGCATCCGATGTCTTGAAGTGCGGCTGGGCGATGTTGTTGGCGTAAAATTAATTGTTGATAATCACGATGGGTTCTCGTGAAACAGTAATGTGTGGTTATTGTGATGCGGACGCTATTTGTAAAGGAAAACCACAATATTTAAATCAGGACATCGAAAGAAAACATGCTGAGCGCTTATCTGAATTCGGCAAGAAATCGCGAGTGCGCAATCCATTCTGGGACAAGTTCTTTTCTACTCAGGCTGGTGGTGATGCAACAGGTTTGGCTGAGCCAAGGGGTGGGTCTTTAATTCTGGCTCATTTTCAAGGGTGGGTCCAAAATGACGAACACGTTGGTGTGCATGTGTGTGTGTGTGTGTGTGTGTGTGTGTGTGTGTGTGTGTGTGTGTGTGTGTGTGTGTGTGTGTGTGTGTGTGTGTGTGTGTGTGTGTGTGTGTGTGTGTGTGTGTGTGTGTGTGTGTGTGTGTGTGTGTGTGTGTGTGTGTGTGTGTGTGTGTGTGTGTGTGTGTGTGTGTGTGTGTGTGTGTGTGTGTGTGTGTGTGTGTGTGTGTGTGTGTGTGTGTGTGTGTGTGTGTGTGTGTGTGTGTGTGTGTGTGTGTGTGTGTGTGTGTGTGTGTGTGTGGGAGGGGGGGGGGGGGGGGGTGAAACTACTTTGATCTCGTTTTGGGAGAACCCCAATCCCACTATGGAATATTTCTTTGCATATTTGGACTGTTCTCGTCTTGGCGAACCTTTTGCCATCAATCACTTCTCTCACCAAGCAAA
Organism: Chirona hameri; assembly: GCA_036785665.1. Classification (NCBI taxonomy): domain Eukaryota; kingdom Metazoa; phylum Arthropoda; class Thecostraca; order Balanomorpha; family Balanidae; genus Chirona; species Chirona hameri. Next base: position 18,681 of record JAXIVJ010010873.1, on the reverse strand, counting down.
AAACAATTTTTTAGCCCCCAAAATGGCCGAAAAGTGAGGGGGCCATGCGGGGCCCCCTATTCCCATGTGCCTATGGAATGATGGGGTTTAGTCTTTAGTGGTCCACTTGTGTTTTCACTCTGCAATAAAACATACCGTCAGCTGACTAATTCTTCTTCTAATAGGTACCTCAAGACTACGATAAACTAGGGGAGGTGCGTTATTATTGAAGTATGTGGGAGGGGGGGGGGGGGATATCCCCAAAAGGTATCGCATAATTATATATAAAACACAGAATTTTGCTTCCTTATGCGTTAATAGCTGATTCCAAGTAAACTACCCGTAGTAAAAGCTACGAATATTTTATTTTAACCCTCGCCCTGGTGTGTGTGTGGGTGGGAAGGGTCATTTTGACCTCCTCTTCCCTGAGGTTTTTGAAAAATAGCGGGAAAACGGCGGCAGGTATCGACGCCAAATTTTGTACAACTATTTGGGCATCCATTATCCACATTGTGTGAAAGTTTTGAACTCATCTCATCTCAGGTCAGGTGATCAGGTCCCGTCAAGTGACCTTACCAAAAAATGTTTGTGGTCGTATCAGAGCCACAGTCTTTGTCCCAGAGATTTGAAACTTGCAGAATTTCATAAGGTCATAAGTACATACAATTCGTATATCTCGAAATTTTTCGGGGACCTACGGTCAGGTCAATTTAATGACCCATTATAAGTTAATGGGAGAATATATAAAAAGAAATCCTATTCAGAGAATATGCATTAGATCAGGCCAATTCTTTCAGAATCATGATATTTTACCTCATTCTTGATGACCCAGGTGAAGTTGTTGCTTAGTGACCTCTGCAAGGTCAGCTGAGGTCATCTGAGGTCACCAGCCCTTGTGTGCCAATAACTCTTGACATAATACCAAATAGAGAGGTGCGAATGACACCGCCGTGTTTGCATCGTCGAGTTGCGTCGCCACATATGCAACATGACCTACCTGGGTCACCAAATGACATTGACCTGAGGTCAAGTTTTGAAGTTGACCTAGCCAGATCACAATTAATATGTGTCGAAGCGCCTTGACGAGACAAACACGATGTTGTTATTATTGCTCTATGTTTAACCGATACAAATTTATTCACGAACAACTTTTTGGAAAAATGACCTCGTAACTTTTAGTGACCTCTGGAGCCTAAACTATTACCGCTAAAAGCTGAGGACACCAATTTTCCGCGATTACATTTCTCAAGAGTTTTCGATTGCTTTTCCGTTTGTTCCTAGCTATCATAGTTCCCGAGATATTTGGGTGTGTTCGAAGCGAAGTCCTGAAACTGGAAAATCTGACCTTTGATGACCTTTGGTGACCTCAATATTGACCTGAACAAAACAAAATACCTGAGGTAATTCCGAATGTCATTGTCGAGAGCTTTCGAACGCTTTTACATTGATTTTCGAGTTCACATTCATGTGAAGTATCATTTATAACACTACTGTAATGGATGGGAGAGCGACAATAGAGCGAGCGAGCGACAATGGGAGAGCGACATCTCCCGATTTTTCTCGCTTTGTTCCTTTGATAAACCTCGTCTCGTGGTGCTGCGGCATCCGGCCAACCCCGATTCGCTGGGTGATGCTGGGGGACGGGGGGGGTCAGATTCCTAATATCTGATTCTTTACGTTCAACGCCTACAGGCCTAATGTTAACCCGCGAGTTACTGGGGTATATTTCATAACGCGACTTACTGGGGGGGTCTATTTACCCCCCCCCCCCCCCCCTCGGATCTCCGGAACTACTGGGCCGAATGTAAACATTCAAACGGCATTCGATAGCCATGGGAAATTTGTCGAGGGAAATATAATATTGTTGACCTCGGGGTCACCGATGACGTCACAAATCAGGTCAAGTACAAAATGTTTGACCGTGTCAAAAGGTCTCGATGGATGAATTGTCGGAATTGTCGCGCAAAATTGCGATATTAAACGCATAAGCTGTCGATAAATCGGTATGATTCGTGTGTCTGACACTTCTAAGTACCTTTCTAAGCTGTTTATGACCTTGGGTCAGGTCAAGGTCATCCGAGGTCACGAGGTCAAACTGCAGATTGCGGTCATTAGGCGTTGTAACACATGTTTATGGGTTTGTTTTTCGTCTAGAACGCGAAAAATGACCTTAGAACATTGTTTGTTCCATATAAATAGAAGTAAAAAGCAAAAATGGAAATTCGTTTTTTATGCATAGTAATGATGTGAGAGGTGGTCGATTTTTGTCATTTAAAGGTCATAACTCAGTCATTTTTGAAGATATCGACTTAAAATTTGGTACACATATTTACCGCATACGTCTAGATCACATATACATATATTCCGGTTGTTGCATAATTCTGATTTTTTCTTGGAAATTTTGTTTAAAAAAAATCATATTGGGATTTCTCAAAATTCTGAATTAAAAAACAAATCCGAGATGGCAGTTTGATAGCCCGGTCTATTTTCAGTAATTTGATGTAAGACAATTGAGTTTATCTCAAACATCGAATCTTTGAAAGCGTTTTCTGCAAACCATTATTTTGCAACAAACCGAAGAACATGACGTCACTCTGATGTCATTTCCGGTTGACCTATCATATCCTCATATTTTGCTTTTGCCAACATATGTAGAATTGATGTGAGAGAAAGTACTGCAAGTTTGGTAACAATACCCGTGTTCGTTTAGGAGTTATTGCAAAATAACGGGAGGGGGGACTGAAAATAGCCCCCCAGTAAGTCGCGGGTTAAAAAAAGAAAAGCTGGGGGGGGGGGGAGTACACGTCCCCCGTGACCCTTGTTGAAATGGGTCAACAATGCATTGCTCATTGCTATAGTTCTACATTACGACCAAAACATATATTCGTATAATACGAATATTACTGGACGCGCCGCCACTGGCTCCCATTGGAGTCAAGTTGTACGAGACGAATGCTAGGTGACTGTGGCATTATTTTTCCCAAATAAACTATGCTACCATTGACTGTGCTTCACTTATTAAAGGATGTTTGCAAGTTTGAGATATAAATCATGCTGAGAGCCATTGTGACACATTTTACGCTTTGTGTTGGTGTTGGTGACAGTCGTGACACTTTTTGCACCTCTGTGAGCCGCACAAATGAAACGGTGAGAGTAGGTCAGACGCTATGAACAGATCTGCCCTCCTTCATTACAGTTGGACACTGTGAACAGATATGCCGTCCTCCCTCTTAGTTGGACATTGTGAACAGATCTGCCTCGCTCCCGCAGAGTTGGTCACTGTGAACAGATCTGTTGGTCAGCGCGCGGCGCCGCGATCGGACGTGCGACGCGCGCTGGCCGCTCGTTACCTTACCTGCGAGCGTGGCACCAGCCTGACGTCCTTTCTCCGTTTGAGAGTGGAGTGAGTGTGAGAGTGAGTGTGCAGTGCGGTACTCACGAACCGGGTCCTGAACCACCGCGGACGACCGTGAGTCCGCTGGGACCGTGTTGGCTGATCTTGTGAGAGTCCGGTCGGCTTCGGCCGTTCCCGCCCACCGCTTAGTTTGGGTCAGCCAGCTGAGTCAGCTGACGGGCTGACCTTGAGCGGGACCCGGCCCTGGCCCTGACCTCTGAACGGGCTCGGTGCTCAGCTGACCAGACAAGAGTGGCCGTTTTCTCGCTCGATCGCCCGTGGAACCCCGCTGAGCTCGACAGTACCAGCGGAGCTACGCGACCCAGCGTTCTCTGGACTTCTGCGGAATGGATCGGGACCTTCTGCGCCTGCTGCTGCTCCTGATCTTCGTCCACCTCCTCGCTTCGGCGACAGTTCCGGCCACCATCCAACCCCGACACGACGCCAAGGGACGGACATCCCGCAGCTCTAGCCGTGACGTCATCGGACGGCCCTCGCCGCTGCCGCGGTTGGGTGGCTAGCCTGCGTCCGCACAGACGCGGGACACCGAACTGCTGCTGACATCTGGCGGCGGTCCGGCGCGCGGCAGGACTCGGCGCGGCGGACGCGGACGGGCGCGCGGACGGAGAACGGGACGAAGACACCGGCGTGGAGAGCGTCAACAGGGGGCACCGGAGGGACGTGGGAGTATGTTTTTTGCCGCTTTAAACATCAGGTCGCTGAAACCAAACACACTGTCGCTGCGGCACGACCTTAACTTTTTTGATTGTGATGTTTGCGTGCTCAGTGAAACTTGGTTAAAACCGGAAATCCCCTCACGATACGTCAACTTTCCTGGCCATACTCTAACACGCGCGGACCGACCTGATGGTAGAGGTTATGGAGGAATTGCCGTTCTTTGTAGATCAGATTTTAAAGTTAGGAGGCTCCAGTCAGTGTGTGCATCTGATCAATGTAAGTTAGAAACTCTGTGGCTTTCGATGACCAATTTACATGGGCGTCGTTTCAACGTGTGTGCATTGTACAGGCCCCCCACGTCACAGCTCTGCTCATATTTCTGTCGATTTAGACTGTCTCGAAATCCAAGTGCAGCGTGTTTTTCTCAGCTCAACCGATCCCGTTATCATCACTGGCGACATAAATTGTTATATCCTAGAAGCTGATGCCGATCCATGTAGAGTTAGGCTGTTGGAATTTTTAGAAAACTTATCCCTGTTTCAACATGTTCGTACCCCCACTTTTAGGTCTGGGTCTCTGTTAGATCAATCAATCAATCAATCAGTGTATTAAAAACCATCCACGAGGTGGCTATTCTGGTTTCATGTCAGTGTTACAAATAATATACAAAATACGATAAAAACGAGTACACTTCACTACACTACATCGGTAAAATCACACTTCGCATAGCGGTCTTAAAACCATCCAATGAATGGGCGGCACAAGTTTGTGGTGGCAGGCGGTTCCAGACAACTGCAGCCCGATACGAAAAAGCCTTCTGAGAGGCGGTCAATCTGCACTTGTGCAGGTGGAGGCTACCTCGATCAGAGGCGCGCGTCTCGCGTGTGGAAACAGCGGCACGTGGGGTGAACATAGCGCGTATCTCGGGTGGCGCTCCCTCCTCTCTGAGCGCCTTAAACACCTTTACGGCGTCGCGGCGCGCCACCAGGGTCTCGATCTTCGGCCATCCTAAAGAATTTAGAGCCTGGGTTATATAATCATGCCTTTTGAGTCCTGTGACGATACGAGCGGCAAAGTTTATCAGTTTTTGGATTTTGACCAGTTGACCCTTGGTCGTCCCTCCCCACACGCACAGGCAGTACGTGATATGTGGGAACACGTACGCCTGAATTATAATTTTAAGGGCTTCTGAGGTGAAGTAATGCCGAACTTTGTACAGAGAGACGAGGATACCGTTACATTTTTTGGAGACACTCGAGACATGCGCGTCCCATGACAGACCACGGTCCACCACGACGCCGAGGATTTTGATGCTGGTCGAGGCCTGCACCTCGGAACCATTTAATTCAAACCGAAATTTTTCCGTTTTTGCCAAATTTTTCTTTGAGCCAACAAGCATGAAAGCAGTTTTCTTCGCGTTCATTTTGAGAGAGTTAGAATCAAACCAAGACTGGAGCTCACGCAAGGTGAGCTCCAGTCTAATTTTTAGCCCGGCGAGACCAGGTCCGTCAGGGGACGCGCAGTCAACGTGCACGGTGTCGTCAGCGTAGGAGATGAGGCGGCCGTGGGTCAAATATCCATATAAATCGTTTGAGAACAAAATGAACAAGACTGGGCCAATAATCGAGCCCTGGGGCACACCACAAGTCACGGGACAAGTCAACCGTCCACCACGCACCATCTGCCTTCGGCCGCTCAAAAATAACTCCTAAACCAGTCCACGTCATTTACACCATACCATGACAATTTTGTGAGGAGGAGGCCGTGGTCGACGCTGTCGAACGCCTTCGAAAGGTCCATCGTCGTTAGCGACGATACAAGGCCTTCGTCGATGTTGGTGACCAGGTGCTTGACAGCGGCGAGCACGGCGTCCTCTGTTGAATGGCGAGATCTGTATGCATATTGGGATGAATGCAGAAGCCCTGTGATGTTTAAAAACTCGGTCAGTTGTGTACAAATTACTTTTTCTAAAATTTTAGACAAAACACTAAGCAAAGAAATCGGTCTATAATCGGACGGAACGGCAGGGTCACGTGACTTTGGGATGGGAACAATACATGCAGTTTTCCAGCTATCGGGGAACACTTTGGTGACGATTGACATATTTATAAGTTTTAGCAGATTTGGGCCGATAACTGGGAAACACTCGCGCACAGCCTGAAGTGGCACCTCGTCCAGACCAACAGCTCGCGACGCGCGCATACGTCGGATGCACCGGGAGAGCTCCGGAAGCGTCACCGGTCGGAAGGAGAAGCTGTCTGCGCAGACGGTGGGTGGTCTGGGCCTCTTGCTGCCGTCGATGACTGCGCTCCGCAGGTCGGTGGCGATGCGGGTTCCCACGGATGAGAAATGGCGGTTGAGCTCGTCCGCAGCCGTTTTGGCGTTCTCAAGATGTTTATAGATGTTTTTATCACGAGCGTAGCTGATTTTACAACTGATGTTCAAGTTCACCAATGCGCCTACATCGATCACTCCTTTATTATTGCCCGTGTTAACATCCCTAAAGTACGTGTGAAGCCGAAGTTAATTTATTCCAGACGTCTTCATAGGATGAATGTCATAGATTTTCATTTTGATCTATGTCGCACTGACTGGAGCCCAGTATTCTTGCGCGCGGGAGTTGCCGATCAGTGGACTGCCTTCACCGATCTGTTTCTGCCTTTACTTGACTTTCATGCTCCTTCACAGCGCATCAAGCTGTACAACCCTTCGGCACCCCCTGTCTCGGACGCCACCTTGCGGCTGATGGCTCAGCGCCGCGGACTTCTTGCCCGAAGTTGTAGGACCCCAGCCTTTCTCGCTCTCGACAAGATGGCCAAATCTGCCATTAGAAATGATGTGAGAAATGATATTGCCCGGCGGGTGACTGAGCAGGGTCCTACCACCATCTTTCGGAACATTCGCCAAATTATTGAGGGCAAGAAGTCCGCGCAGAGAGCTGCGCCTGAGGCCACACCCGACGAGCTAAACGGTTACTTCGTCGGGGTGGGGCCTCGTGTCGCGGGTGAGGTTCGAGACAGGGGAGAACCCCTTCATCTTCCTTGTAGACTTCAGAGGGTTGGCGCCTGCGCTTTCACTCTGAAGCCTGTCTCTTTTGACTTTCTCCGTTCTGTCCTCTTTTCTATGCAAAATTCAGGAGCCTGTGGTTCTGACGGCATCTGCACCCGGATTGTGAAACTTTGTTTCGACGTCATCGGCCATGTCTTCCTTCATATCATCAACACCTGTCTCACAACCTGTGAATATCCCGTGTCCTGGAAACACTCTTTCGTGCATCCTATTCACAAATCCGGCAGCCTTTCCGAAACATCAAACTTCCGTCCCATCTCCATCGTCCCAGCCTTTCCAAAACTTATAGAGAGAGTTGTTCAGCGACAACTGTACTCTTACATGGCCAACAATCACTTTTTTTCCTCATCCCAGCACGGTTTTCGTTCAAATCACTCCACAGAAACCGCGCTTCTTACCGTATCCGATCATATCCTTTCCGCCACCGACCGCCAGGACATCACTCTCCTCTGTCTACTTGACCTGTCAAAATGCTTTGACGTGATTGACCATGCAAAGCTCCTTTCCATACTTCAAACCTATTCTATCGATCCTACCTGGTTTTCCTCTTATCTCACTGGCCATACTTAATCTGTTTGTACAGCTGACGGGCGTGGGAACCGCCAATTTTCCAGATCCCTACCAAATCCTATCGGTGTTTTCCAAGAATCCTCACTCGGCCCACTCCTATTCCAGATTTTTGACAATGACTTATCCCTCTTTGCCCCTGAAGCGCACGTGGTGCAGTACGCTGACGATACCCAAATTCTGGTCTCAGGCAAAAAAGAATCCCTCCCTCAGCTCATTGCTACCATGGAACAGGCTTTATCATCTCTCGACACCTGGTTCCATTCCCATGGTTTGAAAGAAAATACCGGGAAAACAGAGCTCATTGTCTGTGGTTCCCGTAAAAATTGTCGTGGCATGACCACGACCACTATTCGGTTCCGTGAGGACATAGTGCGTGAGAGCCCCACGGTGAGGAATCTTGGCGTACTGTTCGACAAGCACCTCTCGTGGGACTCACACGTATCTGCCCTCGTCAAAACATGTAACGGTATCCTCATCGGTCTGACCCACGTGCGTCATCAGATCCCTTCGTCACTTCTTCCTGTCATAGTCGACACCCTTGTCATCTCGCACGTCCGATACTGTTTGACGGTGTTCGGCAACGGCTCAGAGAAAACATGCAGCGCCTCCAAAAGATCCTCAATTTTGGCTTGCGCGCTGTCTCTGGCCGGCGTAAATTTGATCACATATCGGATGTGCGAGATGAACTGGGCTGGCACACCGCCAGGCAGCTGTACGAACTTCAATACCTCAATCTTCTTCACAAAATTCGCACCACCGGGGAACCACAGGCTCTTGCTTCCCGGCTTTCGACAATTTCTGAGTTTCGAGCTAGAAGCACACGCCAGGACGCTGATTTGGCCCTCCCGCGCGTGAGAACCGAAGCCGGCAAGAGACGCCTTTTATACAGTGTAGCGCAGCGCTACAACGCGTTGCCGCCACACCTGCGCGAGGCGTCTTTAGCTTCTTTTAAACGTCAGCTCGGTGCTCTTTTACATGGTGTATGATGGGTGTCGTGTATGTTTATGTCGGTCGCTGTGTAAGTGTGTGCATGATCATGGAGTGTATTTTAGTTTCTAGTATGCATGTTGCTGAGTGTCGTTTTTAACATGTCTCTACCTTTTAACCATGACGCGACATTCAGAATAGCCGTTTTATGCATCGGAGAGTGCTTTTACTGTCAACACATACATACATACATCTGCCTCGCTCCCTCAGAGTTGGGCGCTGTGAACAGATCTGCCTCGCTCCCTCAGAGTTGGACGCTGTGAACAGATCTGCCTCGCTCCCTCAGAGTTGGACGCTGTGAACAGATCTGCCTCGCTCCCTCAGAGTTGGACGATGTGAACAGATTTGCCTCTCTCCCTCAGAGTTGGACGCTGTGAACAGATTTGCCATCCTCCCTCAGAGTTGGACACTGTGAACACCTAGCTACCCTCTTTCCGCAGAGTCTCACGTGTTGGATCCGTCTGCGGCGGCTGCCGGTGGCTTGGCGACCGACTTCTCCTACCCGCAGCTGCGCCCCTCCAGCAGCGACTCGGACCAGGCGACGGCAGCGGCAGGCCTCGTCTCCCGCCTGATCCCCGACCGAGCAGCCGAGTTCAGCTTCACTGTGAACAGCAGTCTGCTGGACAGTCAGGGACGCGACCTATTCACCGTGAGTGCATACCGCTGGGTACATGCAACTAAATCAGGACAAATACTGACATTGCCTGGAGAGTGCAGACTTTCTTATTACGAGCGAGCGCGAAGCGCTCGCTCGTCCTTCCGTGGTGTATGGGAAAAATCTGATTATGAGCGGCCCGGCCCGACCCGGCCCGTGGCGACGCTTTTGAGAAGCTCATATCTCTGCAACCGCACGTCCGATTGACAAGCGGACTTCTTTGCTGAGCAACGCCATCTAACCTACCCTGTTTGAGACCGGTGCCGACTCATGAGGGTGACTACCCCTGCGTGTGGCGCGTGCCGCGTGAGGAGTGTTGAAAAATATTTTCGCAATAACTCCGCAACGGCTGGGCAGATTATGTGCACATTTCGTGTGGTTAGGAACCCCTCAGCCGCCACTTTCACACAACTCAGGGGTGGGGTGACTGCACGTGCGGACGTGCACACCCCTATTTTATATCTCAGGAACGGCTGAGCCGATTGTGTTCAAATTTGGTGTGTGGTTAGGGACCTCTCAGCCGCGGCCTTTCTACAAGTCAGGGGTGGGTGGCTTTGCACGTGCGCACGTGCACACCCCTATTCTATATCTCTGGAACGGCTGAGCCGATTGTGTTCAAATTTGGTGTGTGTTTAGGGACCTCTCAGCCCCCACTTTCCCACAAGTCAAAGGTGTGTTCCTGTGCACGTGTGACGTGCGCACCTTTTTTTGTATCCAAGGAACTACTTGCCCGATCGAGTTGAAATTCCCCATACATTTCCTTCGCGCTCGCTCGTTCATCGCCAACTACGGCGCCTTACTGATATACGATAGGCTTAAAATGACGTCACTTCAGCCACCTTGCGTCAACCCCAAACCATGAAACAAAGAAAAAGTTTGACCACCGACCCGTTGGCCCCCGCTCTAGTACTGAACCATTCGCTCATCTGTAGCGTCTGAGTAGTCGATCGCAAGTGTCCGGTCTGGTCGCCCCTCGTCGTTATCTGATCCCGAGATTGTTGCTAAGTGCGTGGCGTTTGTTTGTTTGAACAGTTTGTGTGTGCCATTGGTGGCGTTACAAGTAGGGTCATTTCCGCTGACCATTATCGGTCAGTGGCTTGGTTATAACGCTATCTTACAAGTGGGACGTCGTTGTTGTTCAGTGGCACTGTCGCCTCCGAGGATCATACGCAGTAGAACGGGCGAACTTTGCTTCCGCTGCAGTGGTCGCACTGATTTCAACATGATACCGCGATTGGTTAAACACAGTCAAACACACCCGATCCATAAGAAGGGTATTGCATGTAGCTGTTTAACCTGTTCAGTATTATTACGGTCTTGTCCAGCCTTCTTTTGCTTGTTTATTGGAGGTTAACCCGTCATTGACTGGGGTCTCAGCCGAATGCCATTGACTGGGGGGGGGGGGGGCGTAAAACGCCCCTGGTTATCTTCAGAACCAATGATCACAACGAGACTCGCAAGACGGCATTCAAAGCTCTCAATGAAACACATCTAAAGCATACTCGACATTTTCAAATTGGGGTCACATGTCAGGTCACAGTCAGGTCAAATGTCAAAATCGAGGTATTTGAGTGTATGGTCCAAATTGGTGCATACTTTCCATCCAAAGCCTTCTATTGGGACCATGATCACATAGAGTGCTCTCAAAGGTATAATACACATCCCGCATAAGCCAAAGTGAGATTTTTGGCAATGTTCAAGGTTAATGTCAGGTCACAAAAGGTCACTATGCGCAAGAGATCTACGAAAATCATGCGATACATGTGTTTATGGGTTATTTTTCACGTATAACTCGATAGTGATACTCATTCAGTGATACTCCTCAGGTGGTAAACCTGACCTCATTTAAGTAAAGCTAGTGTCAAGTTCAGGTCAAGGTGAGCGTCAGGTCATCTTATGTCAAAAGTCGAAATTGATGCATATATCTAAATAAAAAGGTATGTTTCTGGACCAGTTTTGCCTAAAAATGCAGTGGTGACGTTTATTTTGTTGTAGCTGGTCATTGAAACCCAAAAACCCAATTACAAAATATGTTATGAGTTACTCATGCTTTAGAAGCCATAATTCAGTCAAAAATGGTGATTTTTTGTTTGGGGGCGGGGGGAATTGCCCATATGCGGTTCTCTAACATATAATCCGTTTTATTAATATCTTAGAAAATGTTGGTTTTGTAGGCATTTTTCCGAAAGCAAGTTTATTTTATTTTTGGGGGTCAAAAACCAAACTCGTTGTTAAAAATCCGAGATAGACATTTTGTAGCCCTTGCTATGTGCAATCTTTTGACAGTAGTGACATCACTAAATATGCTATGTCAACAAATGTTTGACGAAATTGCTTTATTTTTGCACAAACGATGCGAAATTGATGTAGGAGAAGGTACCCTAATTTTCACGTTCATAGCGCTGTTTGTGTTTGAGCTATTGCGAAAGTTCTTTAGGGGGGGGGGTGTTAAACACCCTCGTCAATGGGGATTAAAAGCGCGACGACTGCGTGGTCAATTTGCGCCCATATCAGGTTTGTCCATCCTTCTCATGCTGTTTATCCTCTTCTTGTACATTTTGTCCAGCCTGACGATTCTGATTCTGTTTAATCTGTTTATCCTGATCATATTCAATTTGTCCGCCCTGTCCATTGTTAAACCTGTTGTGTTCAGCCTGCTCACTTCACCCAAATTACCACTGCGCATTGCTCATGTTCGGTTTTATTATGCCAGTTTCGTGTCCGCCCATATTTCTGTTAACCAGTTCCTGTTCACCATATATGCACCCAGCAAGGCAACAGTTCGACTGTCAACGGCAACGTGTGCTCTAAGCTGTCCAAAATATCATCATACCTTCATCTTTACCACAGCATGTCACGCTGTAAACCTAGTCGGCCGAATCAAGAGTACTTATACCAATATCTATACTTATATTGGCCGATTCAAGTGTCGCCTCACACGCAGAGGTCTATAAATGGCGATATTTGTCGCTCACGACGAATCTAGGACAATTTCTGTCGCACGATGAAAACTCTCCGGTGAGGATTGTCGCCACATATCAAGCAAAATAGTTAGTCAAGTCAAGCAGTTAGACGCCTGGATGGGCGTTTCACGAGCGAAGCCGAGCGAAGCAAAATGGATGCCAAATTTGAAATCAGCTTCACAAAATGTCCTAGAAACTACCAGATTCCAAAAAGTTAATATCAGATCATCGGAGGTCAGTGACCTCGGTTGACCTGTGAAAGTGCATGACCCCAGTGGAACATATGATAATGCAAAATGGATTCCAAATTTGAAATCAGCGTCAGAAAATGTCCTAGAAACTGACATAGGGCAAAAAGGTCATATCAGGCCATCGGAGGTCAGTGACTTCGTTTGACCTCTGAAAAGTATAGCTGAGGTCACAATCTCAATGGAAACCATAAATGTCACTTGTTGACACCTGTGCATATGTTCCTGAGCAACGAACACTCGGAAACTGCACAAGTTACAAGCACCGATACTACGGGACGCCAGTTGCACCTGATATGACCTTGAGAAACAGGTCCCAGGTCACGGGTCATGGGGGATAGAACTTAAACAAAATAAAGATTAAGTGTCAAATTGTTAAAAAGTAAGGTACTGAAAGTTGCATTGCAATCGGTTGATAAATACACGAGTTATTTCCGAAAAAGCTTTCATGCGACACCCACTGCGACACCCACCTTCGATACAAGTTTGATACAACTCGCTACAACGCAAGTCAATGGGCCGGCCTGTAGCGCTATACCAGCCGGCAGCGTATTTCTAGAACGCGTATTTCGGTTTCCCGGCTCCCGCATTCTAATTGCCAAAGGCTAGCGTAAAACCGAACATATCACATCAGTCAGCAAAAATATAGATATTGCTTTGAAATTCCGTTTGGGCATCGTCCATACTTGGTTCTCCAATATGCTTTCCGGATTTTGAATATATTTGCAAAAATTGTATTTTGTGGAAATCCCCCCCAAAAAAGTTTTTTATCACATTGTTTTCTTCTCATATATATTCAAAACCGGAGATATATTGGAAAACCAAGTATGGACGATGCCCAAACCAAATTTTAAAGCAATATATATATATATATATATATATATATATATATATATATATATATATATATATATATATATATATATATATATATATATATATATATATATATATATATATATATATATATATATATATATATATATATATATATATATATATATATATATATATATATATATATATATATATATATATATATATATATATATATATATATATATATATATATATATATATATATATATATATATATATATATATATATATATATATATATATATATATATATCTATAT
>JAXIVJ010010873.1:0-2500 GCA_036785665.1 Chirona hameri | reverse complement strand
TCAAAAGGAAAGCTGGCTAATGGATGACGTCAGAGCGATGACATCGCCGCTACGAAATATCCGTGGTTCACAGAAGGTACTCTGATTGTATGGCATTTCTTTGCTATGCCCTGCACATAGCCCATCTCTAATCCCCCCATACCAACACATCTGGCCGCGCCGTCCTTCGTCGCCAGGTTCCGCTACTACCAGAACGTGTGCACGGTCAGCTACAGCTCCGTCTGGTGGGGCTGGGGACGGTGGCAGCGCGAGCTGGACTGGATGGCGCTCAACGGCGTCAATCTGGCGCTGGCCTTCACCGGTCAGGAGGTCATCTGGAGGAGCGTGTTCACGAAGCTCGGCCTGGAGACCGCCGAGGTGGACGAGTTCTTCACCGGGCCTGCCTTCCTAGCCTGGTGAGTTCTGAGATGAGTGTGAATTTAGGTCGTGGCTAGAGGAAGGCACTGTGTTTGAGGATTCTGGCGTCACGACTTTGACAGCATCTTTGCGGAGTTAAGGAAAATGGCAGTCTAGGAGCTTCCTCTTTCTGAAAGGAGGATTCTTTACCTCGTGATATATTAGAACCATTCTTCATCACGAGTGTTACTGAGGGACTATTTTGCCTGCTGAGCTCTTATATATAAATCCGTTGGTTTGACTTTGATATTTTAAACCAGTAAGGCGCCGTAGTTGGCGATGAACGAGCGAGCGCGAAGGAAATGTATGTTGAATTTAACCTCGCTTGGGCAATTAGTTTCTGAGATCTAAAAGAGGGTGCGCATGCGCGCACGTGCAGAGGCACCCCACCCCTGACTCGAGTAAAAGTGGCAGGGGACAGTCTCTAACCACACACCAAATTTGAACACAACGGCTCAGCCGTTCCTGAGATATAGAATAGGGATGTGCACGTGCGCACGTGCAGAGGCAGATCGCCCCTGACTTGTGGGAAGGCGGCGGCTGAGAGTTCCCTAACCACACACCACATTTTTGTAACACAATCGGCTCAGCCGTTCCTAAGAAATAAAATAGGGCACGTGCGCCCGTGCAGAAGCATCCCGTCTCTGACTTGTGGGAAGGTGGTGGCTGAGAGGTCCCTAACCACACACCAAATTTGAACACAATCGGCTCAGCCGTTCCTGATATATAGAATAGGGGTGTGCACGTGCGCACGTGCAGTCACCCCACCCCTGAGTTGTGTGAAAGTGGCGGCTGAAGGGTCCCTAACCACACACCAAATTTCCACACAATCGGCCCAGCCGTTGCGGAGTTTTTGCGAGAAAACACTTTTCAACACCTCTCACGCGGCACGCGCCACGCGAAGTGGTAACCACCCACGTGAGTCAGCTCTGGTCTGAAGCAGGGTAGGGTGGATGGGGCTACGCAGCAAAGAAGCCCGCTTGTCAATCGGACGTGCGGTTGCAGGGATATGAGCTTATCAAAAGTGTCGCCACGGGCCGGGCCGGGTCGAAAATTTCCGAACTCTGAACCTGTACGGGCCCTTTGGGGATATTTCCTCATAGTTTGGAGAAATTCGGCATCGACGTGATTTGGCATCTCCAGGTGGCATATTAAATATGACAAAAATATGATATTACCTATGTCAATTCTTACCTGTCTTTTCCTCCACAGACTGTTCATGTCATTAAATCCATATTCAGAATTAGGGTTTCAATAATTATCCAATACATTTTAAATTAAGGAGTGAGAAATTCACAGTAAAACTCAGAAAAAAAATAGTGGAAAATAGGGTTTCATGTACACAGGGTGTTATAGGACACTGTCAGGAGAAAAAGAAATCAACACATTTGTCACATTCATACAGACTCAATATTTGTCCCAAGCCAATACACACATAATGAAAAATAAAAGTATAAATATTACTTGGTAGCACTATTCTCAACAGAAAATAAACAATACCCTGGGCTGACAATATCAATAAAATTAACTGTGGTTTTGCCAGTTCCCACAACACACTCAAACACAAAACAAATTTGCACTAAAAATGCGTAAGCTTATGATAAATGTTAAAAAAGATCATGCTAAAAAGATAATGCTAAATAAAGATAGTGCGACGCCCCCAACTGAGTACACGATCACTCGACGCTGTATAAGAACAAGGGCATTGTCACCGGAGTTTCAACAGCGACGAGCAGCGCCGCCAAATTTTGTACAGCTGTTTGGGCATTAATTACCAACATGGTGTGAAATTGTTGACATCGGGTCAACCCAGGCAGGTCACCAGATCAAGTCAAGTGACCCCACCTCCGAAAAAGTTTGCGGTCGTGCCACAGCCAAAGTCATTGACCAAACGGTTTGAAACTCACAGGATGTCATCAGGTGACAAGTACCTACCATTGTTTATCTCATGTTTGTATATCGGTGACCTAAGGTCAGGTCGATTTCGTGACCTCCCCATTATAAGTCAATGGGGGAAAATGAAAACACGCATATATCCATAGGAAATGGCTGAATTTGACAAATTTTTACAAGATTCGGACACTCTTGTGTCTCATTTGGCACA